>OX155690.1:6716100-6866374 GCA_944547425.1 Eupithecia centaureata
AAAATATTTTTCTTAAATTGATATGTATAATTGTTCACCAATATCTAATAATCGAATATCGACTGAACATAGATCTGCTTGTAATGTCAGATATATCTCCATCTTTTCACAAATTATATAATTTTCGCCTCTCCTGAAAATGTTAGTTTAAGTTTCATACTAATCCGAAGTACCGGTTGTCAATAAGTCGGTAGTCATAAAAAATTACCTCACTATCCATATTATTTAGTACCTTCGCTTCTCCCGGATAGAAAGGAACTAATTATCGTAGTTTGACAGCGGTTGAATAGTTCTGTGTTCGTTGGCTACTAGAGATATCTTTGTTTCTCATTCTCATTTGTTTCTCATTCTCTCTATTCATACGAAGTCGATTTTGATTTTCAAATGGTTTTGAGAGATTTGACGTAAGCTACGTAGTATTTTCACAAAATATTGTATTTGGCTCATTATGTTTTATATGAGTATGCTCGATAGAATTTAAAGTCCATCGAAATTAAGACAACTTTTTTCATAAGCAATATGTGTACACTACATAATGAATCGACCAGCGGCTTCCACTTCGTCATTTCACACTCGATAGCGAGGTCGTCGACTAGGCCCGATGGTTTAATCTTTGTTATTTTTGTGGTTTCTTCTGGCTTCGTTGTAAAATTGCTTTTATTTAGACATTTAACTTGATCATTTCTGAACTACTACCTCATGTAACCCAAGCAGGCCCTTAAATATGACGCCGGCATCTCACCAACCTCTTAGTTATTCTAGGAAAGTTTCACACGTAAGTTACCGCAGAGCATTCAAAGTAACCAACTAAAAGGGCCTCACTTCAACCAGGACCTCTTGACGGGAACAAGCGAACCCCTTCCTAAGGGTCAGTAGGCAAGGAAATGCCAGGAACACGCATCAATATCTAACAGTTTAAGGAGTTAGTGCTTTCCTTGCTGGAAACGGTAAGCCTTGGCAAGGTAATTTACTTGATCTCTCCTAAAATGTCTTGGAGCTAATTTCATACAAAAGTAGGAAAACCTACCAAAAACTAACAATTCTAGAAATCCTACGATTTCTTCTTTGACGATTTAATGAAATAGGTTTATTTTCAGACGGTAAAGCAACGATACTTATAAGATCGCAGGGCGTTTAAATTACTATTATTTCAAAATATTTTTCTTTTTCTTGTTCGTATAAAAGATCCTGCTTCGTTGTAAGTGTTAAATAAATCAAAATATACGTTTAGATCTCTCGAACTTTCATCAGGATATATTCCCAAGACAATTTTGAAACTTAAATGATACCACTTCCATAACTTGTTAATTCACTGATATGAACCCATTAAGTTGTGTTTGTTTGTTCACGACCTGAGATGTTAACTCGTTAGTTTAACTTGTGGATAATCAGGGTTTTAGATTAGAGATCTGAGAAGTCAACATTGTTTTGGCCTACTTTTGAAGTGGATAGGTCAAGCGGATGAATAAATAATGGTGTTACAAGGCCAAACTAAGTTACAATCAAGAAACAAAAACAAGTTAAAACAATTTTTTTTTGGATACTCCTCGTTGGCCCACCTATCTACGCTCTCGACTCTAAGGGGAGCAAAAGCGTAGGCTCCGTAGAGACCTGCATATTAGTGCCTCTTGAGATCCTCAGCCAAATCTGTTGCCACACCAGACCTCGCGGATGTCTTTCGAAGATGGGAAAGCGCAAGTGCGTCGACGCATTTAGCGTCCCACGTAATGGGCCTCCCCTACTCCCAAGCCTGCATGCATGGGACATGTCATACCGTTGAACTCTTATTATTGTCACGGAACAGACTATTCGGTTCGAGGATAACTGGCTCGTTAGTGGTGACAAAGGCCCGCCGGATGATGTCGTTAAGGCCGGCATGGCAAAATATCCGACCGGCGGCGGATATTTTGGCGGCCCTAGAACACGATAATCCATGATAACTTACCAGTTCGAAAGCAGTACCGTACTGGCATTGATGAGGTGTGCAATAAACACATTGCACCCAACCGAAGACATTTTGCGATACGGAAAGCTTCGGTACCCAATAAATAAAATAAATAAATTGGCAATAAAGTGCCAATGTTATATGAGGGGAGTACTTGCAACCAATGTTCTGACTCCCATTTCAAAACTCACTGCAAACTTACACATAGGCCCATAGTCGTTGGGAGGAAAAATTTTTTGAAGGAACAGCGTCGTGCCAAATACTGTGCCAAGCCGATGTAGCTTTTTCTAAATACGGAATTTTGAATGAAATTTCTCATGCGACCTAGTGAGATGGCTTGTTTTCACCTTAGCAGCAGGTAGTTTAAAATGTATCTTGCTTAGAATGAGTTTTATGCAATGTAAAGTACCTATTAGTAGTATATTCTCTATTTAGTATACATGTGAAAAGCTCTGCTTAGCTTGGGGCTAGTAAATGCTTTGAGGGTTTTCAATATTAATTTATTTATAAACGCAAATTAAATATCAGGATATTAATTGTAAAATACGTGGAAAATCCCGATGTAAGTGCTTACACCATTTCATGAAATAAATCGATACACCATGAATATTTACTGTAAAATATGTGGAATATCCTGAAATAAAGCAGGCTGAAATTAATCGTGTTGATATTACAGATTTTCAAATGAAACACAAAACCAAAAAGTAACAATTTTCAGAACATTGTTGTATCCGTTTTAAGGCCATATAATAATGTATAACAATTTTCCCTGGATTGTGATAAAATAGCCCAACACCTCGTGGCTAGTTTTATTTCTTTTCAAACAGATACGTGGTCCAATGCACCACAATGTGGGTAGGGCGAGATAACTATGATAAATTGCCAGTATGACGTGGCCCGACCGACTGTATCGATTGTTTAGATAAAAATACACTTCATAAATCATATTCGAGACGTGGTGTACTTGATTAATATCCTTTTGGTTTAGGAAAGCTGTATAGGGGTAGCGAACTTTTGAAGCTAGTTCGCTAATTAGATATTACTAAACCACGAGAAATAAAAAAAATCTGAAAAATTTAAAAAAGCCCTACTTTTGTATATATTTATTAAATATAAACTTATACTATTCTTATATACAAAAGTTAATAAGCCACCAGAGATTTGTCCAGATTTTAGCGCGCTGTCACTCATGAAGCAAGGTATAATTAAAATTATAAATTTAGTTAGATCATGATTACTGAATTAGTAAGAGATATACTTATTACTGTTAGTAATTGAACAGATAGAGCGTTAAAAACATAATGAGTTTGTCAGAATTATTTTACGTTATACTGAATTCAGATTTATCGCATGAAACTATATATGCTCCGACTTTAAAAACAGAAGAAGTGTATTTCCAAGTTCCCATAGGAAGTTAAATCAAACAAAAGCAACAAAACAATTAAATTGCAATGAGGCGTTTTAAAAAAAGAATCCTTTTTACTTATAACAAATAGATGACGGATTTATATAGAGAGGAGCTAGCTTGTTAATTAGATGTCATGTCCAAATAAGCACGGTCTATGCCACTTTTATTTGGTAGCACCACGTAAAATGCGCCCTTATTTCAGTTTTGTTTGAAGTATTTTTTGAAATTCATCAATGTCCGATACAAAATATTGACAGTACTTGAACGGTTTGTCAATTTGTATATACCTGTACATAATTGTAAATTCATTACTGAACTATGACTTTACGGATATAACATGTGTGAATAGGAATTAATAAAATGCATCATTGTCAAGTAGATCCTCAAGCTTTGTTCCGTCTATGATGTCCCATAGACGGAAAACCTTATGCCATAGGAAATTGAAAATAAATTCCTTTAAGCTTTCAATTACCTCAATCGGGAATATTGAGTTTCCCGCGACGTGGATTTACATCCCACATGCGGGTAGGGAAGACACGTTCATGTACCTTCATAGATGGATATGATATTACACAGATATGTTTCGCGTAGATAAATTCGTATGGCTAAATAACAATGTTACAAACTAATTTATCAGACGTTTAAAATCAATACTTTCATCAATTGTTGTAAAAAAGTCACACTTACTCTTTCTAACGACCCATACATCTCGTTCAGGCATCTACTAAATTTATATTTTTATGAGTTAATTTACAAACATATATTTAAATTTATGTTTGCAAATTAACTCATAAAAATACTAACACCAACTCTGACAACAATACATTAATTTTTTTCGGCCGTCGTTTATCATACAGGAAAATGCTGAATGTCACAATTATCAGCTTAATATGAAACGAATAAAACTTTTAAAAATAGCGTTTCAAAACTTTTCAATAATATAATCTAATAATAACTAATAACGCTCATCAATAGGTAGATTGATAGATAGAAAATACTTTATTGCACACTTGAATAAAAATAACAATTTACTATAAATTACTCAGACTAAGTCACAATTATTAGGTAGTCAAGAGGTTCGTTTTCAATAAAATTTGAAACGCTCACCTTTTTATGGCTGCTCCGACTAAAGAGGTTCTCTGGCTTATACCTAATTGACATAAGAGGATTGTAAAATGACCTAAGATGATAAATAATTGAATTTATAAATTTGTTTTTAGTATTTGACACAGAACAATTGCTTTACATTCTAAATTGACTTTCAAACGTGTGGCTTGAAATCTCAGTTTTGTTACAAATTTTATATATGTAGGTAGTGTTAGTAATAAGCTTTTTCATTACAAAAATTTATTTTGAATGGAATTTGAAAATAAAACTGACTGTCTCTATGAATTTTATAGATATTTTATGTTCCAACAACCATAAAATAAAAAAAAACAAAAAGCTTAACTTCTTAAAAATTTCATGACACGAAATTTTACCTTACTCTACAAGAAAAAGGTTATTTTTCGTATACCAAGAAATGTAATATCCTGCAAAATTTAGTCCCATCTTAGGTCTTCGGCAAAAACCGATAGCTGCCTATACCCGAATGAAGAGTTACTGCCAGTTAGCTCAGGTCGGGCCATAAATGTCGAATCACCGTGATATAAGGTCGACAAACGACTCCAGTACTCGATTTGCCAAGAACAAAGAAACGCTCTACGTTCCTACATTTCTTTTGTGGGGTGACGACAGTTGGCAGTCTATTACGGCCCCATTCACTCGGTCAAATGAGCCGCTTAATTTATCGTTCATTCATTACAAATATTCAATTTTGAGAAAGCCTTGGAGTTGAGCTCTCAATTTGGAATGGTTTTTCCTTCTGTTTGTTTGGCAGTGCTTTTCATGATGTCATTTCTCAGTGCTTGATAAATGAATGCCCGAGGGTTTTATAGAGACCTATTATAATATTTATTTCACAGACAGCTGAGAGCTCTCTAAAGTTTTGAAGATTATATTGCCAAGTTTACAACATCTTTTGCGCATTGGTATCCTACAAAGCATGAGATTCAGGTTCGATTCCCACTCCGGAACAAATTTTAAAAGGTCTGACATTTGTTCAGGATGTTTTCTATTTACCTATAATCAAAAATAGGTATGAAATATAATATTATCATTTATGTAGTACCCATAATAAAATCTTGGCTTAGTTTAGGACGATATGATGCTGTAAGAATATGCCAGCATAGATATCAGCGCTTATAACATTTTAGTATGTAATCGCGTGATAAGGTCACTCCTCCGGTCCTTACACTTTCAATTAGATATTAATGAGTTACAGTAAATCAGGGGACGCATATGTCCAGCTTTGGCTAGACATAGTTTGATGATGTTGGTAATGATGATGTGTTGCTACAAAAACTTTACTATTTAATTTATAACTGGACAACAGGTGTTTCGAAACCTTTAAACAAAGTTTTATTATTATTTTGTTGTGTTTGAGCTTCCCCGGTTTGACTTTCTTTGTGGTGTCGGTAAGTCAATAAGCAACGCGTACGAAAGCGGCAAAACGGCAGCAGTTTATCGTGGCCACAGGTGCGACAAAAGCAATAAATTTCTTAGTAAATAATGCATTTATTAACGTTGATAATAAAGGTTTAGCTGCAGAGTGTTTACGACCGCGCCCCGCTTTGCTATTGACGCTCAAAAATGTTCTCATTTGCTGCATTCGTACAAGTTGTTTGCGGTTGTAAATCTGTTGTGCTTTATGAACTCACAGAAGTTTTTATTCGTATGCATCGTGTAGACTGACATTGTATGACTCTACAATGTAATTTACGGAAGAGATGTTTTAAATGTATTTTACTGTGTGACGTATTGCTCTGGCTTGTTAGGTACTTTGCATGTTGTAATTAACCTTTTCGTATATATGATAGGATGTAAAGATACAGCATTACCAATGTAATGTGACAGGAGTTGTAAATCTATCTAAGGCTTAGTAGGTGATGTATATTTTGTGAAGATGTGTTTTGTCTCTACTCTATACTACTTTGTGTTTTGTCACCTTAATATTAATAATGTTTCGAAAGTTTACTATAAACGACCATCTTATATTTCAAAGCACCGTTAATATCTTTCTTCGGGGGAAATTTCATTTTGTTAATTTCCTCAAGTTCTTTCCTTCAAGCTATTTAAAGTACGTTATAAAGTAACAATAGAGCCACATAGTACAACCCTAGGGCGCTGCTAACAGTCCCCTGTTATGAGCTGAAAACAGCTGTGTGCCATTCTCTCCGAGAAATATAACGCGTCTTATTATTAGTCTACGTACCGCTTGAATTTTCTTAGGTTCTGCCAATAAGCAGGTAGTAAATGTATGAGAGTGCCGCGCGTGAGCAAAATGTAATAGGGCGAGAACTAACTTTGTAATATGGTGATGAAAGTAAATGACAGCAAATTGTTGAAAATAGAATAATAATATTGTAAGTCTTTATGAATGGTTTTCGATACAATGTAAGGCTGGTTTATTTTAATGATTATTTCAGAAGGCACCGATTGTGGATTGATATTATAAAATATACCTAAATTACTTTTATTAGTCATAATCCAATCCGGATTATAAATTCATGCGGAAAATGCCAAAACTTATTTGAAAATTGACAAAATCCCTACTGGTTGGGACAGCTTAGTGGGGATTAAGACGATAAACCGTTTTGAAGATGGTCTGAACAAGATTTCTAGGTGAGACCGATTTTCATTTTAGAGGTGTATATTTTTCATCAATTTCTTTTTGGAACTTAACTTTCTTATTACTACAAGCAAACATTCGCGATCTTGAGTGTTTGCACTTTAAACACTAAGCATATAGCTTAGCGAGCGTCCCAAAGTTGAGTGCGACAACTTGGTTCATTATTGTGGACTCTGAACTGGGCGTGTTTACTGCTCACAACCACCGCACCACACCGTTCATGTCAAAGATATTCACAAGTGTGCACAGAACAGACACACACGGGTCAGATCCATAATTGGTAAGGGATTTTGCAAAAAAAAACACTGTATGCATTGCTGAATTATCATGTCAAATTTCTTTCTTCTATTTTATGTATCATAAGTGCTGCAACATGAATTCTCCTTGCATTATCAATTAATTTAGCATTCCCATACAGCGTGGTAATGCAACCAGCGTTTCGGGGACGCTTCGGTATTGATATGGAACAGTTGAGTTACTTCTAGACTGAAACCGTCTGCAGTGCATTTGGTTCAATTGTTTAAATACTCGTTTTAATTTGTTTGTATTCCTTGATAGTAATAAAAAATAGTAATCTTTGATACTAATTACTTAACATGTAATCGTAGAAGTAAGTACGTAACAAGTACTTATTTCATGAATGGGTTTGAATTGTCCCAGATAACATGAGGAGCAGGTCATTGCTCTATCTTAGAGCACCATCTCGCTAGATTGGCTAGTAATGAAACTTTAATTCGTGGTTTAAAGAGTTGGACTTTTAACAAAGACTATGTTATGAATACATTATCCGAAACCCTGCTTTAACTTGAGCAATCTAAGAAGAGTTTAACTTGTTCTACTGTTTGCTTTTCACTCGTGATATGTAACGACCTTTTTTAAGTTAAAACTAGGAAAGACTGCGAAAGACTGCTGGCTGATGCAAGCTGAAGACAGGGCTCTATGGCTCTCATTAATTTTTCTTTTATTTTACTTTTCGTTTATATTTATTTTAAAAACGAACATAAAGCTAAAATCAAAACATACAGTACTTACACAAATACAGAAAAAGTAGGTCAAATCTTAAACATTACATAGGTACATACTAAAACAATCTTAATTAACAAAAAACAAAACATAATTAATCTCTACTCACTAAAATTTTTATAATTTACCTAATACATATATTCTTCAAACCCGATTACAGCAATGCTGCTTTGCGGTTAAAAAAAGCATGATAGTATTGTCCCGGACCAGCCAAATCAATTGTACTATTGACATAACACATTATTAACAATAGGTTTTAGTCTCTTATTAACAACTAGCGGCCCGTCCCGGCTTCGCACGGGCATTAAACTAATTTATTAGGTTAATAACTAAGTGAACAATATTTTATATAAATGGGTTTAGTTCTGAAAAGAACTTTTTAAATCGGTTTAGTTACTTACTAAACGAATTATTATCAAGCGTAAATTCCGCACACGTCCATCACGTAGGGAGCAGTTTATTTCGTGATCTTAACCCCCCTCCCGTACCCCTGCCCGAGTGACGCCTACAACGCATAGCTAGCCGAATGCAGTTTATTTTTTAATTTTTTTTAACTCGTGATATCTTTTGAATGGATTGTCAGAATCGAATAATTCAAAAAGTAATATAAAGATATTGAAGCAGTCTTAAATAATACATCATTTATTTTGATAAGGGTTAATACCAAGGTGCAAATAAAGAGCTTTTTGTAGCGGTGGTATTTTAATTTCTTTTTTTCAATAACAAAACGCTTATTGTGACATGACTGTAATAGTTAGAGATATGCTGCCGCTGATTTTTTGTAGATAATGGTGTGTTCTAAAAAAATTTTGTATATCATTTTGTTCTATCATCAATAGTTTTCGCAGCGCATGCGATGTAAGGTAGTTTTTTGATATTTTTTTCACACCTTGGATTACGTTATCGTAATTTTAGTAAGGATGCCTATTTTTTTTGAAAATGAAATATAGCCTATGTCACTCAGAAATGATGTAGCTTTCCAACAGTGAAAGAATTTTTCAAATCTGCCAAGTAGTTTCGGAGCCTATTCAATTCATACAAACAAACAAACAAACAAAAAATCAAACCTTTCCTCTTTATAATATTTGTATAGATCTACGTACAATTTCGTATTCAGCCTATCTTACTGAATTATTCACATCCATTATTCGGGTAACTCTGGATTACTCCGTTGAGTCACATTGACATCCGGCTCAAAGAAGGCGTTACTAATAATAGAACTAGCTAATTTACCAACAGTAAAAACACTTGAGCAGATGAGCTTTTCTGCATCGCTAATAATATACAAGGTATATAAAACATTATCGAAAAATGGAAGGGCTACCCTTCATTGCTAAATCAGACCCCGATTCTGAACATTGGTTTAAAAAACGCAAAAACAGAGTAATGTACCTTTATAAATATTTTTTTATCTAGTTACATACCCATTGTATAACACTTGAAAAACATGTATAAACTTGAATAAATCACTGACTGAAAATTTTAACAGACATCTAGCCATGAAATAATATGTACTTATGCTACTTTTCATCTCATAAATCTGTCAACACAAGATAGAAATAGCCTTGAAACGCTTCCATAGAAAAAAAACGCGCAAACCTGCGGGTAGATACTAGTATTATAATAATAATATGAGTTACAAGTTGGCAATAAATCTATTTATTGTTTTCACCATTAATTCGAAAGAAATATGAAGCAGTTCTTAATAAAGAAAGTATTATTATTCAATCGAAGAATATCATCAATGACTAAAATCAAACACATCTATTAAAAAAATGAAATGAATGAATGAATTAACACTTTATTGTACTATTTTATATTATAACAATAATTAAAATAAATTAAATCTAAATTTTATCAATTAAATAAACAGGTGGCCTTATCTTCAAGAAAAAAATAATCTTTTAAATGAAAACTCATCCGCGGGCGAGTTTTCCTCTTAAATTTAGTTGAGTTTTAGTTGTAAATTTAGTTTGAGTTTTACTAAGTAGTATATCCGTGTGGTGCCGGCTTAGAATTTGCACTACCCCAACTCTTCCCACGGGTGTCGTAAGAGGCGACTAAGGGATATCCACCGGGGGGCGGGCAGCAGCGCCTCCTGTAGAACAATTCTACCACCGAACTGCGATCCCCAACCCGCATGCCCAGCGTGGGGATTATGGGCATTACTCCCATATGATGAGTGCCAATGAGGCGCTTATCATGGGAAGACCTGCGTCCTGCAGTGGACCAGTAAAGGTTGTAGATGTAAGTAGTATATTGAATATTCATATTACTTGTGCATTATCATGTTAGTTGGATTCAAATATTCGGAATATCTGTGTAAAAGCTGTGTAAAAGTATTTCGATAAAAGTGATTATCCTTTTTTTTTGTTTTGCGTATCTAATTCCGAATTAAATAGAAAAATAAAATAGCAAAAGCTAGGTTTCTGCGAACTCGTTATATTAACTCTGTGCAGAATAGAAAGCTCAGAGGGTTGCCAATAGATTATTTTCCGTAAATAGTTGGAAATAATTACGGTGAATTGAGAAATTTCTTCGAAATACAACTAGCTCTTAGCATAATTATAGGGTTAAGCTCGTCTGTGCCATAATTTATGTAGTTTTAACTTTTTCTTGTATGTATTTTTAATAAGTGCATTAAAGAATTAAATAACTTATATACTCATGACGACTTCAGTGGCGCCGCAGGCAAAGGTTCGCATGCAATGGAGGAGGTTGCGGGTTCCATTCCCGCATTCAGACAAATGTGTGTATGATCTGCTGTTCCGGGTTTTTGTGTGTAAAAGTAAAATATATTTATATCGATAAAATGGTTTTTTGTTTTTTCGTCTACCAGGGGGTGTTACTATAGTTTTTCTAAATAATATAATACAAAAATTATAGATGGACACTGCATGCTAAGTAGTAGGATATCAGACGATCGACCGATATAACAATAAATACAGCAATTTACCATCTCAAAGAAGTTAATGTCAATAACACTAAATTTCCGGGATTTTATTTAGTTTGATAATAATACTTAAAGTTAATCATAGTATAAAAAACAGAAATTCTCTATTATATAGACAACTAAAAATTGATGAAAAATAATGTTGAAAAGTATATCAGTCAGCTATATCTACATCTACCCGTAACATAAGCTCTGCTTAGCTTTGGTTAAGATTACTTTAGAGACCAAATATTATATATTATTTTATTATTAACTAGTGACCCGCCCCGGCTTCGCACGGTTTTATTATACGTATAAACCTTCCTCTTGAATCACTCTATCTATTAAAAAAACCGCATCAAAATCCATCGCGTAGTTTTTAAGATTTAAGCGTTCAAAGGGACACTATGACATAGGGACAGAAAAAGCGACTTTATTTTATACTATGTAGTGATAAGTTGTAATTATTTTATATTTACCTATTTAGGATTCAGTGTGATTTTTTCAGCATAATTATTATACCAATGGATTTGTTAGAACCTATTTATCCTATCCTAGTAGTAGCCCTATAAACCACAATACCATAGATAAGGTAAACCTAACCATGATATCGTTTTCCCTCTAGCCATAAACAATCAAACGCTCAGTCACGTGATGAGATAGCGACCGGCCATTCGGCCTAGGGGTGCGACTGCAAGTCATAATGATACCGCTTTTGTAATGTAATACCGTTTTGTTTTCCACGCTGACGTTTCAGTGACTCGGCAGTGAATCTGCAACTTTCTTTATGTTTTTATATTGAATACTTATTAACAAAGAAAATCACAATCAAGGAATAGAAACAAATTATAACTATAATAATAATATACAGTTAAATAATTGAGCTAACTGCAAACGGTTGCAAAGGTAGCTCAACTGTTTAAACTGTTTAAAGGTAGCTCAACTGATCCATATCAATACTAGTGAAATGCGTGTATCTTTTTACTATAAGTCTCTGACGACCAATGTGGCTCGGTGGTCGAAAGTCTGCCCGCGACGCAGGAGGCTGCATTCAATTCCCGCCTTGGAAAAAATGTTTGTACGATCTACTTAATATTTGTTCGGGTTCGAAGTGTTTACAATAAAAAAAAATTATCTATGTTATGTATTATATTAATTCATTTCATACCATACGTACCATACTTATAACACAGGCTATGCTATAGCTATAGCTTGGGGTCAAATGATGCTGTGTGGACTGTGTACCCAGTTGATTTGGTATATTATTTTACTTTTTTATATTACTTATTTAGTTATAAAGTGTGTCAAAAAGTGACAACAGAACGAATAATGCATCATTTACTTTATATTTTGAAGATTGGTAGCGACTTTGTTCGCCGTACCGAGACTGGTAATGCGTTTCGTAGTTGTACAGCCCGGGCATTAAAGTAATGGACGAAGGAAGAAATATAGTGGACACTGTGAACTAGTAATAATAATCGTAATTGAATACAAATATTATACATAATAAATCCCTGATTCCTAAACTAGGGTAACTAGTGTATAAGGAGGTATTTGATGATTAAGGGTTAATTTTATGGTAGTTACTTTAGTAAAAATATCAAAGATCTAAAATGTATAAGAATTTTACTGTCCATCATTTTTAATAGATAAAATTGTGGACATTATAAGTTTCTCGTATTGCTTTGCTCAGTCAAATTAAATTCAGTAAGTCAATACCAACTTAAACTGCTTTGACATAATAATCAACTGATACTAAAAGTTTGAGAAATCACTAGTCTGAAACAAAGTTTTGAACTTTTTTTAGCCTTTGGACTCATTACGGTCAGTCAATATTATATGTTCCGAGTATGACAATTAAAATCATTTTTAAAGTACGTTTTATGTATATACGGAAATTGGCTAAAACATTCCAAAGGCATAAAATTCTGAATTTCAGTTTTCAGTTTAAGGTGTGACAGGTAAGTGAGATTTAATATTGGATACAACTTTTATGAGCGTCGTTGAATTTAAAATGCTGTTTAAGATAGCTGTTTTATTATTATTAAAGCTTATAAATATTGTATCTAGTTATGAATTAAGCATAAAACGCGATTGGATTTTATTATAATCAATAATGCTGTAATTTCGTGACGACCAATGCACCGTGGCGAGCGATGGTCTAATTACGACGCAGGAGGGTTCGATTCCCATCTTGGGACAAACGTTTAAACGATCTGCAAGTGTTTGTTCAGGGATACTGGGGGTTTTCTATGTATATAGAAAAAAATATCTAATGTTATTATATTAGGTATATCAGTCATCTAGTCCCCTTAAAACAAACTCTGCTTAGATTGGGGTTAGATGATGCTGTGTGGATTGTTTGAAAAATTTATTTATTTATAAAAAACACTAGTTGCGACCCGCGGCTTGATTGTATACTTATGTGTTTTATTCCAGGCATAGAACTAC
This sequence comes from Eupithecia centaureata, assembly GCA_944547425.1. Lineage (NCBI taxonomy): Eukaryota > Metazoa > Arthropoda > Insecta > Lepidoptera > Geometridae > Eupithecia > Eupithecia centaureata. The sequence goes on from OX155690.1 coordinate 6,729,590, forward strand.
ATTTGTTCTAATTTCAGCCCGATCTGATATGTAGTTTTGGAGTGAAGAGGTTACAAACATCCATCGATCCATCCAAACTTTCTCATTTATAATATTAACGTGGTGTAAATACCACTTTAATGGCATATGACATTGATGCATACATTTGTGTTTCAGCTAAGAAAATACTAAAATAAAGGCTGATTTAAAAGCCAAGATCAGGTAGGGTGAGTAAAGGATTAGCAACAAAGCCGATTCGACTGGGGCTCTGACAAACAACTGAAGAAAACGATGGAAAATCGTCCTCGCTAAGCTAAATGGTATCTTATAGGCTGGTATTGACTTGCTTCATCCCCTAAAGAAGACTTTTAGATCAGTTCTTTTGATAAATATTTTTTCTTGGTGTTTTTTTCTAATTTTACCTTCTAAAATCTTAATCCACCCATTATTTGGCTCCGTTTTTTTGTGAAGTGGTAATGTAAAAATAAATCAGTCAAATTTTCCACTTCTTATTGTGTAACCTTTAACGATACATTTTGTTGAGTTTCTATTTATAGTTCACTTTATTTAATCTTCAAATCCATTTAATATGACTTACAATTTGCTATAACAATAATGGCTATGTTTGGTCAAATTCAAACTTTACCATGGATGAACAAATTAGTTATTCCACCCCTTGATTATAGGTTTTGAATGATACCGATCCGTCTTTATTGATTCCCGGACTGAAATAATCCTACAGCAGAAGTTACAAAGCCATTGTCATAACAAAAGTTACGAAGAAAACCACTTTCCTCATGACTGTCTTCGGCGCAATATTGTTGCAAAGTTACCTAAGAAACTAAATTAAAAGGAAACCTCATTTACTCCCGCAATGACAATGAGTTTATTTGCCCAACAAAAACTAATAAAGGAGACATTTCGTTTCGGACATGTTCGGAGTTGGCAACTACCAACGTACCTACTTGCACTTGTTCTTTATTGATAGGGTCTATTACGTGAGTTTTATATGAAATTGGCTAGATGCTGGCTGCGGCTTCAATTTTTTCCTATCTGCATCAAGATAAGAAATAAATGAAAAAAACTGGCTAAAAGCCTACTTTTTATAGACATTTTTGAACCCAGTAGGCTGATATGAGCAAAATGGAAAACTTTTTTAATAAATTCTATTTCAGTATATAATTTTTTTTTAATTTCGAAATCTTCTAAATTTCATTTAATTGTAAAAAATAAAGTTATTGCTTAATCTGTGGGCAGGATGAAAGACAGAGGTGTGTTTTATTAATTATCAAAAGAATAGTTAACTCCCACATGGTTTGATTTTTATGATTTTCCTTGTCTGAATGGTTTTGCCCCTGTGCAGATGCACCTGCAGTATTGTCTATTAATTATGGGACACCCTATACAAGAAACAATGAAAGGAAAATTTACTAAGTAGGCGCTTTGCTTAAATGTTTTCTCTTAAATTTACCAAGCCAGACCACTCGAGATAATTTGTTTTGTTCATAAAACACTGATACTAAATAAGCAATTTCTCACTAGTAATTCGCATAAAACTAATGGTTCGAAAACGTGACAACTGAAGCGAAAACTTGCGATAAAAGTAATCAAAGTGTCGTTAAAATTATTTTAGTACGCCATCATTCCGGGAGTAATTCCCACGGAGTACCTATAAGAAGCCTTTAATGACTTATTAAAAATAGTGCTACTTACTAGTGAATTTTTAAAACTTTCCAGTTTTTTTTGTTTTACTGGTATACTTTTTTTCCAAATGAAATCACCGACCCCTTCTCATTCATGCATAGTCAATAGTGTTAGCTTAGCGTAGTCGTAAATCCATAGGCTGTATCGAAGATCGGAGCGAACGTCAAATATTTGTTTCATTTTTTCGCTCTCCCGAAACAGTTTTCAAATTTATGACACTCGACTCGTCTAGTGCCCTGGCCCAAGGGGCTTAACCTGAAATGGACGCGGCCGCCGACGAGGAAAATATATTTCCAAGTTTACTGGTCCATAAATAACTGTAGAGTGACAGGGCGATGATAAACTCCCGGTCCAGAGTTCATCTCATGTCGCTTACTGAATATTGAGCGAATGTTAAGCCAGTTGTAATTTTTACGACGCAAATGAACTGCCTATTGTTATGATTTTACAGTTACGCATCTGTCAATATTAATGTTTTTTTGTGTAAGAGCTTCAAATGTTTGAGGGATCTCATACCTGAACCTCGAATATCGAAAACTAAACTATTCTCACTATTTCAATACTTTCCCTAACGATTATGAATTCGAAAAAATATTCTAAGCAAACAAACACTGCTGCATTTATACGTAAATTATATACATAACTTTACAACCACATATCATATCATATAAATCATATCAAAATCGAATACTAGCAACATAATTAAAAAGATATTTAGTAATATTAAAAAATGCTGGACAATTCACACAGCATCATCTGGCCCATGGGTGACCGATATAACCTGACTGATATACCTTTCTTAATAAATCGTAATATGGATGATTGATATACTCAATGCAATGCAATACAAAATATATTTTTATTTTACAAATAAAATGCCCCGAGCCCCTGAATATTTGGAGATCATACATTTGTCCCAAGACGGGAATCGAACCCACAACTTCCTGCGTCTCAAGCGGATTTTTGTTGTTCCACATCATCGTGTTTAACATTACACATACGCCATGGCCATAACAATTATCGATTATATGATTATATTTTAAATAAATAACATCCCAGAAACTAGTTCCTCCAACATATTTAAATTTAAACTGGAATAAAGATACAAGGCTTGGAATAAACGTGTGCTGTCGTGTTTCAGAAATAATGAGCTACAGCTTGCTTGCTGAAACATGACGGCTCGTATAATTATTCCCATTTTGTGTCCAAATATAATAATATGTTTTGTATTTAGATGTGTTTATATTATTAAACAACGGTTTCACTGCATCGAATTTACCAGCAAAGTAACAAAAAATCTTAGCGGGTTGCGTCGATGGCTACTAGGTGCGTGGCGCTTTCAAAATCCGTAAGCAGACATCATTATCTCCCTGATTTCTCATTCACCATTTAAGCTTTGTAGCTTGGATGGCAGAAAAATGCAACCAAAGTCACAAATCCGTGGATACTTTACCTGCTCTCTGTCGTAATACGCTCTTTCTTTTTATTTCATTTGGCAGTATCTGGAATCACTCCCTTTGGCTAAGCAGTTACACCCTGCATGCACAGCTTATATTAGATTCTCTGAAAGTTTTACTGAGGTAAATAAATTAAAAATAAGGAGAGACTTAATAATCAAAGAGCTAAAATAGAGCCAGTGTCTAAACGGACAAACACAGCCATAGAAAATTGCGAGACAAAAAGAGGTAAAAAGAGATAAAAATAAAATGAACATTTACTGTCTAAGCTAAGAACTCCTACTGAAGCAGTATATTGTATTTAACCGAGCAGGTAGATAAAGATACATTTGGAACAATGTTTCTCAAAGTTTCCAATACTACTAGCTATTTCTTAAGTTACTTTTTATTCAGTGTGCCGGATGTATTTTGCAGCTCTCTAAAGCAACGTAAAAAATTATACAGTAGCGCATCTTTATTGGCAACATCTTAACACAAAGTTTATCTTTATTTTGTTCACATTATGAAAGATTGCAAATTTGGTAGTTGTACTTATAAATTATATAATTTTTAATCAAATTGCCTATTGCATACCTAAGAGAAGAGCGTGAGAGAAGTGCATAATGTTGGAAAATAAAAAACTCAATCAAAGCAACAAGCATCAAAAACAATTAAGGCAAGTAGCTTGTTATTCTATTATAAATCCAACACAAACATAGAAAACATATTGGGAAAGTTCTCCTATTTTTAATATTTTCAAACCGTTTGTGTAAAATGTGTATTATTATTGTATTTGCTTGCATAGAACTGTTCTTTAATCATGTTGTGTACACATATTTAGGGATACAGTCTAGACTCTATTATTATATCTTTCTGTATGTATTATTTTTTATTGTATTCTGTTTTGTGTGCCAAATAAATAAATATTATTATTTTTTATCTTTTATGCATATATTTAATGATTACAATAGGTACTTTCAGAAGAGGCATAGATTATGCAGAATTTGTTTGTGTAAATGCATTTACTTAGCCATTAATCGACAAGTGATGGTTAAGTCTAATATGATTAAACACCTAGACCTGCCTAGAGCGGTGGATGTATTTATTATTATTAACTTATTTATTGTCCGTTCCTTATATAAATAAATCACGTAGAAATAGAACAAAATGTCAAAATTATAACACTAAAATACAACCCATTAAAAATACATAAAAAGAATAAAAAGAATATCAAAAACGTTATTGTAATTTAAATTGTGTTATACCTCATTAATATTTATATAACCTTACAACATTATGTGATGACCTCTGTAGCACAGCGATGGAGCATTATTTAATAAACCCCGAACAATGAAATACAACTTAATCGCGGTTTCTTGGCAAGTTTCAATGAAAATCGGTCAATATTTTCAAGGGTAATGTAATATTAGGTTAAATTCTAGAGGTAGCTCAACAGTATAAGTCATTTGTAAAGAACTCAGGCGTTGTTAGCTACTAAATCGTCATTACAGACGGAACAACGCCGATGATGATCCACGTAGTTTGTTCTGTAACAAAATCAACTTCAAAGTGCAGCAGCTTGTGTTATGGGTACTATATGACTGATATACTGATTACAATACACTACACTAATTAATATTTTTATATACCTTATAGAAAACAAACAGAAACCCGGAAAAAACTTTTGCAGATCGTACACACATTTGTCCTAAGGCGGGAATCGAACAAATCGCAAGTTCCTGCGTCACAGTTGTTTTGGTCATTTTATTCGTTTAAGGATAAATAAAGAAACCATATAAGTATAGGTTTCTTGTTAAGAAGCCTTTACTTAGTAAGGTTGTTAGTTTTCGAATTCGATTAAAATTTGTAACAAGCTTTTTTATTCTCTAGATAATCTTATATTTTGTAGCAACCTTTTAAAACCAAGAAAAATTTCAACCGAGATGAAACACTGGGTAGCAACACAGTTCCTCTAGCGATATCCGGAAATCTGCACTAAATACTGTTCCAAGCAAGTTCTTTTCTCTCAACAGTTTTTGTTTACCTTACAATTGTGGAACAAAAGGGTCTGAAATCCACTAACAACCTATGGCTGGGTAAAGTTTTAATTGCGGGAGAATGTCCTGCAAATCTGCAATGCAGTGACAGGAACTTAATCTGCTGTTATTCGTTTTGGATTTACCTGTAAGGTTTTATGAAGTAACTATGTAGATTTTGACGACTGATTTGAAAGCGTGGTTTTCGTAAAGTATCCTAAGATATGCTAATAAAGGCGTTATTATTGTATCAGGAAACGTTTTATTTTCTTTGTGGTATAATAAGTAGCGAATGAGCGTTATTCCAAAATATTCCTTTATGAATGGAAAATGAAGAATTAACGAACTTAAATCCATTCATCACCAATTCATCTTTCCAAACTTTTGCATTTCAACTATGTATTAGTTTCAATTAATTTGTAAAAGCCCCAGACCTATTTTCTAAAACTATTTTACTATGGAGTTGAAGAAAGCCTGCTACGTTGTAGCACTGCTACGTCGTAGCACTACTACGTCGTAGCACTACTACGTCGAATCACTACTATGTCGGCGCTGATGGGTTTTATTAGACATGGTTTAATAGGTTATACTTACTATACATAACGTTTTGTCCCAAAATATTTTTTTTGTTTTTATTTTGGTTTATTCGTAGAACAAACAGTTGTACAAACAGTAATAATTAACCTTAAAAAATAACTCTTAACCATTTAAATGTCCTCGCATATAAAAACTAAAAACTAAACTTAGTATTATTTACAATATCAAATGCGGATATTGTATAAAAAAAGTTAAAAACTGTTTGTTCATTTGTAGTAGAAAGGGTAGAATGTAGTCTTTGATATACATTGATGTTATATACGTTTCAATTTCAGTTCCTTCCCTACGGTTGTGAGAAATTTTCATTAAGTTATCATTTGAGTATTTACACAAGCCCTCTCGGTTTGGAGAACGCGCCTGCTAACCGGATTTCCTATATTTTAGACTGCCAACAATATATTAAAATTTTTATTTATATTTTTGGGGAATTTGACAGACTGATAAAATAATTAAAAAAGACAGATAAATTTTATGACATAATTGTATAATAGCATTTAAAATTACACGTAAATGTTTTAGGATATATTAGATAATATCTTCTTTATTGCACCATCAAAATTTGAGGTAACAGAGAAGCTTAATATACTCATAATTATATCTAAAGTGGTACAATTGGCGGCCTTATCGCTAAAAGCTATCTCTTCCAGGCAACTTTTGGATGTACAGGAGTTCACTGTCGTTTAGACGTCAATGCGTAACAGACACATACAGACAAAGTTACTTTCGAATTTATAATATTGAGTAGGGATGTTTTAAATACAAACACACATTTTTGATTGATTGTTTGGTTGAATCAGTTTATCAACTGATCTACGGGTAAATCAATACAACTCATTGCCTTCCCAAGACGCTGGCTGCATTGCTTCATTGTCTGTCAAAGCTGATGCGTTGCCAGACAGCGAAGTTCACAGCGTAGTTAGTAACTATCACAAATGAATCAAACCAATTTTGACCAATCAAAAAAGATTCATAAAAAAAACACAAACGATTTTAAATAAAGAGAGTGGTTATTTTGCTCTCGTTTAGCAGCTTTTTAAGTTGTTTGATATGTAAAACAAGCAATCAAAAAACCGCTTGTTCTTACGAAACCTTCTAGTATTTAACTGCGGATCCTACTTTTAGATTAGTTGTGGTTTAGTTTTTTCAACCGACACCTATCAGAACAAGGGAGGAGGTTCCCAATACAACTACATTTTTTTAATGTTATGTTGTTTAGTTGTTTGTTTAAGTTTTATGAGTTTAGTATAAGGTTTTTCCAGTTTTGACGATTCATTTTTTATTTTAATGATTGTGCTTTTTATATAGACCCATGTTTAAATTTGATAAAAAAAATTGCAATTTTATGTATGAGAATGATCCCGAGATGTGTGGTGGTGGTGATAAGTAGTTTTTTTATTATCCTTACAACTTCGAATGTTTTTTGTAAAAAAAACATCATTATTATCTAATTTCGAAACGTAATCGTATATTAATCTTATATCTCTTCTGAATCACATGTATTTTTCATTCTTATGTTTCTTCTTAAAGTTCCCACTACATAACAAATAGTAAGTACTACATGCTTTGAAGATACGCAAGTAATAAGTATTATCATGGAATGGAACCCATCGATACCTAAGACCATTAAACGCGTACAAGTTGCCAAGAAACGGCCAACGCGGTCAACCAAAACCCTCCATCTTCACCTATCTTGGAGTTCACGGTTGGTTTCCCTTCGAGGCTGGTCATGTGATCACATAAGATCTTCGAATACTTTGGCGTAAAGTTTGTTATAGGGTAGTTTTACTAGAATATGCGAGGTTTTAATTTTCTTACGAAGATAAATAAGTGATGCTAGATTACCATCATCCAGCCCCAAACTGAGCGTGTGTTATAGGTACTAGTTGACTAATATACTAAGTACAATAAAATAAAATTTTGCTGTTTTTCTTTAAATATGTTACGCCTATAAAATTTTATACATAATTTAAAACGTGGAAGAGCGAATACACCTATCACAAGTATTTACATAATACTTAAAAGGTGTTTTCAATTATTGTTAAGACTATGTATCTTTTATTAATGAATAAAGACTATTATTATTATTATTACAATACATAAAAACCTTTATTAACAACGAAAATTACAAGCAAAGGAATAGAAAAATTACAACTAGTATTTACAATTGAAACCATTGAGCTAACTGCAGACGGTTGCAAACAGTCTAAAGGTATACAATACATTGCATTCCATTCTCTGTATTACCTATATAGATATATAGATTAATTACAATTATAGGTACATTCCCTCTACTTGTTTCAATAATTAGTACATATATAACACTAATATTGTTTATAGTCAAACCTGTTTTTTTTATTTATGTGTACAAATTAATTTCTTTAAAGTTCTCTCGTCATAAAAAAGAGGTCTGGCAAAATGCCATCTAATTTTATTCAAATTATCATATTACTGAGCTGAAATATGAAATCCATAGTTGGATGTGTATTTCCTTGGTTTTCTAAGGTATCAAAAAAAAACAAATTTATATGGGTCTTCATAGTATTTTAATTATAAGGGTTAACTTTTATCTTAATATAAATATTAAAAAGCATAATAAAGGTAGAGATAACATCAACAGAGACAAATTGATTGGACGGTTTCGTAACCTTTAATAGGTTTATCAATTGAATAATTTGTATAACTCCATTTAGTATTCCACCAATAATATTGAATTGGCGACATACATTCAAGCAATATAATTTATTGGAGAACTTGGTTTGCCTTGCTGTAACTATCTGAACAAGTTAGTTGTTCTGGCATAGGCAAGGGTTTGGAGCAATTTTGAGCGTAGATCATTTTCAAAAACCGATGACTATTATTTTTTAACTAGCTGGTGCCCGGGACTTCGTCTACGCATGATTAGTATTTCGAGTACTCGCGATTTTACTTGCCTTTTCTGTGGGATTTTCGGGATAAAATAATGCCTATGTGTTATTCCAGCTTATAATCTATCTCTGTGGCAAATTTCATCCAGTTCCGTTCTGCAGTTTTTGCGTGAAAGACTAACAAACATCCATCCATCTATCAATCTATCCATTCATACTTACAAACTTTCGCGTTTATCAGTTCAATTTAGTTTGGTTCCCCTGAGCTATACGGGTTTTCAAAAATTTCTCACAGCATCTAAACGATGCGTACACACGCGTACACACGCGTCGTTCAGATGCTGTGAGAAATTTTTGAAAACCCGTATAGCCCAGGGGAACCAAACTGAATCCCGGGATAAAATGAATCCCATGTCCAATCGTCCCGAGTTCCATTCGAATTCATTCACTTCCGTCGTGATGCGTGGTTAAAGAATTCTTCTTTCACCCTCTCTCCCAGGGAAACCTTACCGAATTCCGGGATAAAAAGTATCCCATGTCCTTCCTTGTAGTATGAACTCAAATCGTCCCGAGTTTCATTCCAACTCATTCAGCAGTTTCGGCGTGATGCGCGGTAAAGGAATTTTACTTTCATACCCTCTCCCATGAGAACCTTACTGAATTCCGAGATAAAAAGTATCCTATGTCCTTCCTCGTAGTATGACCTATAATTATGCCGAATTTCATTTCAATCCATCAAGTTTCGGCGCGATGCGCGTTTACGATACAGATAGACAGACAGACAGACAGACAGACATGAATGAAAAAATTACAGTTTTGGCTTGAGTATCGATAATAGAATGCCCTCCAAAAAAAATTTTCAAAATATCTTCAATGTACAGAATTGGACCTGTTACAGTTTTATTATAAGTATAGATTTTGTGGGTCCATTTTTATATACCCAGTTTTGATCATTTAATTTATTTATACAATCTTTGGAAAACTTACAGCTAGACAATGAGCAGATACAGAGAATTTTTAAATTAAGGCCAATTAAAAGTTCCACAAAATCCTCCATCTATCCATACAAAATATCGTTGAGGTAAGTTGGCAAGGTAAAAAAAAACTTATAAAAATTGGTTGTGTGTGTGTATGTGTGTCTTTTCAGTGACGGTGAAAAAACACACTGAGAATAATCTTGACAAAGTAGTGATGCCCCATGTATCTAGAAATCGATTCTAACCTGCAACGTTACAGTTGTTTTTCATATGAGAATTGTTCTATGAAGAGGTTTTTTAGTAAGTAGGTAGACAGTTCATAACTTTTTAACTAAGTAAATGAATTGGATTTTATATTTAAAACATTAGGTCTATATTTGCGATTTATAGAAGCCCGCTATCAGTATAACCAATCGTTATACGTAGAATTTGGACAAAATCGCCATCCAGCTGTTTGGTATGTAAAACATTTGCCAATATTAGTTTCCAATAATACAATAAGACAATTAGACCTAGACTAGGGTCTTTGGAAGCTGAGCTTTGTTTCATTGCGATTCAGGTAAACCGACTTCTGTTTTCCCAAAAGGAGTCTGACGGGACAACTCTTTTGTACAAACCCATCTCATTTTTTTCAAATTTATTACAAATAATATTGTTTCTTTCAACGGAAAACTGATGTTAAAACGACATACACCTAAGGTTTTGAGTGTTCTTCATGTGTTTTATTTATTTAGTCTTCATTTATGAAATTCAGACTTTTCTATTCAAGAATATGCAATGGGATTGTATTATTAAAAAACCCAAATTATTGTTTATGGGAAGAATAGAATACAATCTATCTTTATTCCAGTTCACTTACTTCCGAATATGGCTTACAAAGTTTATAGTAACAACTGTAGTTATAGTCGATTTACTGACTGATCAAAAAGGAAAAAAGCATTATGGTCGTTTAATTTAATAATATGTTAGACTTATACCTTAAGCAGCGTACATAATGCATAAAGCAACGTATACAATGTAGATAATTATATGATAAGGTAAAGAGGAAAACCAACACACAGGGACGCATCAACGATCAAAGTAACCCGCAGTAAACGGACAAAATCAGTTACTTATTCGGTTTCCCCAACTCACAAATTACATAAAGAGATAAGTCCCAGCTTTTAACTCTCTATAAATTGGATATTTAGGAACTTTTCTTTGAACATGTAAAATATCAATATTTTTCTCGGTTTCCTCGTCGTAATTTTATTTTGCGACTGTTTGTTGAGCCTTCTTTCATTGCAATGCTTTTTATGTGTTTATTTACGGGCTCGTACAAAAATTTCTTATGATACCACGTATATTTTGTTTTCTTGTTGAGTTTTTTGAAGGAAATAGAACACACCTAAGAACTTAAACTCAATACTTATATTCAATTTATTAAGCAATGAATGACATAATCTGTTTACAAGGCAAATTCACATTTTAAGTAAGCAGATAACGGACCTTTGATGAAAACCTTAAAACGTAATTTGATCTAGGTACATTTGTAACAAAACTTTCTTCACATCGTATTCGTAACCTACCTAAAAATAAATCATCAAAGCGTAACTAATTCAAACAATTAAATTCAATCCTTTCCGGTTACATGATAATCTTATAAGAAAATAAGATTACGGGATGATGTAACCCCAAAATGGAAAACGACATGCGTCAATTCCTATTTAATAAATAGCAAACGCAAAAATCATGCCATAGCCGCTTCACTTGGATTTATCACTCTCGCTTTACAAGATTACCGGAGGCGACATTGACGGATTGACTCTTGATCTATCCATCTCCTTTTAGCTGGGGCAAAGGTTATTTTTCATCTCTGTCTATCTCTTTGGTAATTAGGCTGAGGCACCTGCATTTGTTCGGGTCAGCGGGATAGTGGTGAGACTCTATCTAGACACAATGTTAACGCCGCAAGATTGATGAATGTTTGAGTAAAATTCTTGGATATTTAATTCGCGAGCTTTTTCTTTCTTAGCTTTAGTTAGCGAGTGGATATAAAGAAGCCAACTGTTAGACTTACTAACTTGGGCAAAGTAGAGTTTGATAATTGATTTTAGCGACTAGGTTTTTCAGAGTGATTTTTACGAGAGAGCTTCCCGAAACTTAGTGAGTATCTGGCACAGTGCATCGGCTTTTCCATATAGCGTGGCAATGCAACATGCGTCGTTGAAACACTTCCAACTGATATTAATATAGATCAATTGAGATTTTTGCGCAACAGATAAGTGATCATGAATGACAGTCTGCTGTCAACTCAATTGTAAATAGACACCTGTTTTAATTAGTTTTTTACTTAAATTTGAATGGTATTAGTTAAATATTATAAACGCGAGAGTTAAAGACAATCATTGGTAATAATAGCTGCGATATAACAACCGCTCCGAATTATATTTATGTTCAGAAAAATCAATGTTGTGTCAAATCACTCATCAATCGTAAATTGACTTCCAATCATCATTAATACTTACTGTAAAGTAATGCAGTTTGGTAACACAATATCTACCGTGTAGTCAAATGATAAGGCATTTATTGCATCAACGAGAGGCAACTTAAAGCCAATCAATGGTAATGGTAGCTCCGAGATAACAACCGCTGCGAATTGAAGTCACGTAGGCCGAGCGTCCACGCCACGACGCACACATAAATAACGCTAATGATATCCGATTGTGTTCAGCTACAGGGAAAAAGTATATAAAGAGTAAAAATTCCCTGAATTTTACCAACAACAATGTTGTGTCAACAAAATCCTTTATTGTTACGAATTTTGTTACCTTGTCAAGAGTTGAAAGGGTCATAGGGTGACAGGCTTTTTTGGCACTTTGATGTTATCGCATGAAGCATGATGTGGAAATTGATAGTTTGATCGCTACAAGCGCTGTCGGTTTTTAAAATGCTGACTCGGCTATACCATCTCATGGTCTATGGACGACCGATGTGGTGCATCGGTTGAAGGTCCCGAGGGAGGTTGTGGGTTCGATTCCCGCCTTAGTATAAATTTTTGTTTCAGCGTATTCGATAATAATAAAAATATATATCTAAGTAATGTATTGAATTAACTGTATCAGTGATCTAGTACCCATAACACAAGCTCTGTTTAGCTTGGGGCTTGATGATGATGCCCAGCATCGTTTAATAATTTTTATGAGATGTATTCTTAATTAATTTAATTATATATTTTCACCACTAATTGGTAAATTAGTAGATGAGATCCTCGGCAGATCTGGCCGAGGATCTCAAGAGGCGCAAATATGCAGGTCTCGACAGAACCTACGCATTTGCTCCCCTTGGATTCGAGACCCTAGGTCCGTGGGGTACCGAGGCTCTCCGGGTTTTTAAAAAAATATCTGAGCGTCATCTGGTCGATGCGACGCGTGACCCGAGAGCTGGTGAATATCTGGCTCAGCGCATCAGCATTGCCATATAGCGTGGTAATGCAGCCAGTGTCTTGGGGACGTTTCCGACTGGTATTGACAAGGATCAATTGAGCTACCTTTAGACTGTTTGCAACCGTCTGCAGTTAGCTCAATGGTTTCAATTGTAAATACTAGTTGTAATTTTTCTATTCCTTGCTTGTAATTTTCGTTGGTAATAAAGATTGGTAAATTTATAATATTCAATTATGTTTATAATATTTATTTATGGTATTCAAAATGCCAATGAGCATCGAAAATCGTATGCGTGATACATTGATTAATATATCTGAGCTGATTTACTGTTAGATATGTGTATCTGATATTACCACTTCAAAATCAATAAAATACGCATCCATAAAAATAACTCAAAAAGACTAACCCGCTCCTACACTACTTTCGCGGGTCGAGGTCTCTACTCAACGATATCACTGACAGAATATAACGCTATCATTATTATCTAAATACGTCGATGGCTATTATTAGGGGAGCCCTATGTCCAGCAGTGGACTAATATAAGTTGATAATGTTGATAATGATAATAATATTATGCTATGTAGTAGCAAGACTGAACGCTGTAGCAAGTCTTTATGTTACGGATACCATAAGACTACAAGACCCAAAACAAACATTTACAAAATAGGAAAACCGAATGTTGTCGAAGATATATTATAATGTAACGCCGAAGATATTAACAGAAATAATTTATCAATCCAATTTCTGAATGTACACAACTAGCCTTTATAAGGAATTTGTCTGAAACGTCCGTGCGATAGATGTTTATTTATTTATTAAAAAAATCCACAGCTCTTAAGAATAACAAAAAAAACTTATCATCTATATCTATATAAAAGAAAGTCGTGTTTGTTACAACACTTATAACTCGAGAACGGCTGAACTGATTTTTATGATTTTTGTGTTTTTGGATTTGTCTTCGTCGGGAATAGCATATCTATCTATATATATATAAGAAAGTCGTGTTTGTTACAACACTTATAACTCGAGAACGGCTGGACCGATTTTTATGATTTTTGTGTTTTTCGATTTGTCTTCGTCAGGAATAGCATATTACGTATAAAAATATTTGATATTTGACAAATAAATAAATTTCCCCGCGGGCGACTCTGCGGGGCGCTAGCTAGTAGGTATATATATCTAACAGCCAATAACGGATTTACATTATACTAAATTTGAAATAATATACCGATGTCATCACCGAGAACGCCACAATGTTCGTACTTTATCAAAAATTAAATAATAGTCCATTGAAAAGTTACATTTGGGGTTGCGTTTTTTAGAGGACGCAATTTTATTTTTTTGATGTGTAGGGGGGGTCAGTGTAAAGCTAAAACCAAGTTTGTGGGGTCGCCACCCTTGTCCCACGGCCGCCATCTTGAAAATAGGGGTTGAAATGGTTTTTACGATGTATCTCTTAAACTATTTTTTTGATAAAAAAAAATTATAACGTTTTTTGTTGCAAATTAAATTCTCTACAACTTTAGTCTAGTAACTTTTTGTCGTAGAACTAAAAATAAAAAAATTATAAGCGAAAATAAAAAAGAAAGTCCCATCTCTCCTCTTTCTATGATAAGTCTTTGACTGTACAAGCTACTCGTCTATGATACTCGTATGCTCTTCCCCTGGACATCAGACGTGCGAAAACACTTACTACTTTTAAAAAACCGCTTCAGAAACATTATTGTATGTAACGTTAGATGTTTATGTAAGTTTATTATAATATTTGTATGTTATATCTTATTTATTTAATTTCTTTTCCATTTCTCTATGTAGATATATTGTAACCGCCACCGTCTATATTGTTCTTTTATATCCAGTCCATCCAAAAGTTGCCTGGAAGAGATCGCTTTTAGCGATAAGGCCGCCCTTTATACTTAGTCTTAGTTTGCAGTATTTTAGTATTATTTTTTTTATTTGTGTGGTAGGTTTAAGTATAATAAAGAGTTTTCATTCATTCATTCGTGTCTAAAACCATTCGAAATCGTCTTCACAATTAAAAACAGAATAAAATACATCCGCACGTGGAGAAATATGTAGCACAACTAAAAGACATAGGTTAAACGACAACTTCAACACAACGTTGAGCTATTCTTACAATAACAGAGGTTAGGAAACTTAGGAATAATAATAACAATTTTCGCTTATAACTTTTTTATTTTTAGTTCTACGACAAAAAGTTACTGGACTAAAGTTGTAGGGAATTTAATTTGCAACAAAAAATGTAACGAATTTTTTTTTTATCAAATAAATAGTTTAAGAGGTATACCGTAAAAACCATTTCAACCCCTATTTTCAAGATGGCGGCCGTGGGACAAGGGTTGCGACCCCACAAACTTGGTTTTAGCTTAACACTGACTCCCCTACACATCAAGAAAATAAAATTGCGTCCTATAAAAAACGCAAGGTAAGGCCTAAAAAATGTAAAATTTCAATGGACTATAAGAAATATATTACACAAACACAAAAAGATACAAATAACGCTTGAACTAGAAATATTAGCAACTACCATTGGGAATACACCTGAAAAAGATAAGTACAAGAAAATTAATAAGAAAATTAAACTAAAGCATTTAATTAAGTACGTAATACATTAAAAAAAAATTGTTCATTATATAACAAAATCAACAATTTACCTAATGCTCACATATTATTAAAAAAAAAACCTTATGAAGCTCTGCTCTCTTCAAAAGTAGTAGAAAGGTATCTCTTAAAAGTATGTTTACTACTGAAGAAAATATCCAAAGAGTTAAAACTTTTATTAAAGCTTCTACGAAGTCGAATTACATTGTGACTATTTCTAACCTCTTACTCGAGCATCTTAGAATAGAGATAATTTAACACAAATTAGTTACAGAACGGAGGGTAGAATCAAACGGAGTATTTATGTCGAATGCCGACGAAGCGAGTCGAAAAGACGTGACTGAAATACATTGTACAATATGCAGCTCCATAAATGTTAATTTACTGTAAAATATCTATCTATACATGTCTTTTATTATTTATTTATGGCCTGATGAATCTAGAAACAAATAAGCTAATATAATAGCCTTCACGGTTGAATGACGGAATAGAAATTAGATCTCTGCAAATCATATACAAGGAGAGCCTTGGTAACCTATGGAACTAGAGTCTCGACTCCAAAGGAAGCAAAAGCGTAAGCTCTGTTGAGACATGCATATTTGAGCCTCTTGAGAAATCGACGCATGTAGCGTACCACAAAATAGGGAGGCTCATTTTGTGGGACGTTACATGCATTGACACACTTGCACCTTCCCAATTTCCGTAGGACTATATCATACTATGTTATGATACTAATCAAGTTGAGATCTCTTACCATCGACACAAAAAAGGCTTCATCATTATTATTTGAGAATAGCTGTTATTTATGAAGGAATATAATAGTTTATTGTATCTACATAGCTTAGACATGTTAGAATAACTGTATTAAAACAGTACCGACAAGTTACCTAATTAAGCTCCAAATACCAATGTTAAATAATTTTCCAGCTTATTAACAGGAACGCAAAATTCTGAGAACAATACGGTATAATGTTAAAAACAAGCACAGTTTAAGCTTAGTTAATAATTTACTTGTTTTATCTAACTAATCATAGCGCCCAGATTTCAGCTTTACTTACCAAAATCTGCCTGCAGTCGTTTGCAGATCGTCATCCCACCTGACCGAAGCATATTATAGATAAATTTTATTTATTTACAAATAAATTACTTTTGAGGTTAAAAGTGTCTTAATTTATAAATGAGGTTTATTTAGCTAGACACATGCAGCCTTACCACAAAAATAAGTCACGACTTAGACACGTGTTTAACAGTTGTTTAGCAAATGCCACCCTACAAAACCATGTTGAACACGTGCCTAAGTCGTAACTTTTTTTGTGGTAAGGCCGAACACGTGTCTAAGTCGTGACTTTTTTTTGTGGTAAGGCTGTAGGTACGTTTCTCTTAAACACAATATGCAGTTATGGATGCAAATACAGCAGCGGTGTCACTCTTGTTTTTGTAAAGCATGACGTGTCTCACACCAATATAATAAATACAAAAATTTGGATAGATGGATGGAAGTTCGTTACCTCCTTCACGCCAAAACCACTGAGACCATTGGTGGAAATTTTGAATGACGCGCTTAATAATATAGACTTCTTTTTATCAATTATTATTTACTCGCGGGTGAACCTGAGGAGACTTACTAGAATATTATATCGGAGTATATTATTATGAGGAACTTTTGCCACAATCAATCACCATGCTTGACTGGTGGATTGGTGACTGCAGCGGAGGTGCTAAAAGGTATGCAATTTTATGCTTTAAATGGTTATTTTTCTCAGAATTTGTGAAAGTTACTACAGTAATCATTGGGAAATGATACTTCGAACCTTATATACAAGTTTTTGTAAGTATGGATGGATGTTTATTACTCTTTCACAGAAAAACTACTGATTGGATATGGATGAAATTTTATTTGGCACAGATATAAATTATAGTCTTGAATAACACATAGTTTATATTTTATCCCGGAATTCTCACGGGAACGGGAATTACCGCGGGAGAAACTGTGAGGCGCTGCTAGTCATCTATAAACGAATTTAGTATTTCCAAACGCAATAATACAGTCAATTCAAGCTACAACAGCTCGCAGTCATAACTCCTTTACACCGCCACTCTAGTAGTTACCGTAACCAAAATGAGCATCACAATAAAACCCGAAAGCTCTTGGCACACATGAAACGCTACCAAATTAGGCGGGTAATGACGTCCACGATAACGTTACGAATGCCAATGATTTATAGTTGGCCTGCGTGATTGTACGGACGTGGTGGCGTTGATTATTGATGAGCGTGATTCTACTGTCATAACTCATATGCGAACGGTTTTAATTAGCGTACAGTATTGATTGAGGCTTTGTACCAGGGCCCGAATTTCACTATATAAATCGCTTCACCATTTAAATAGTATCGTTTCAAACTGACAGTGTTACACTCTTTTTGGTATTCTACTAGCACAAACTTTTTGAGGTTCATTCATAGCTGTGACGATTACGTTTATGACTACCAATTTGACATTCTAATTATGAAAGTCTCTTCAAGCTCAAAAAATAGTAGAATACCAAATGCACAAACGTCATTTTAGACATCTTGGTTCTCAAACAGTCGTTACTCAAATAGTATTTAATAGATTTCTAAAATTTAAGTAAATCATGTCTTTTAAAATAGATAACATAGTTTTACCAAATATTTTATTTTTAATCCTTTATAAATGAATAAATTCACTTTCATTGTAAATTTAGCTACTTAAATAATCTTCTATACCCTAAAATGAATGAGTTCAAAATGAAACTAATCGATTACGGAATTCGATCTTGTAAAGGATTGATTGTTTTTATGTAAGGTGCGTCTCTAGCCTAGACCACCGCCCCGCGCACCCTATTCATGCCACCATTTGGTTCCTAAAAAGTGTTGCTGCGCAGCCTTCCGCGCGTAGTTCAGAACTGCCAAGAAAATTTGTCCTTACTGTAGTATGGCGCTATTGAGACCTTTGTTTTGAAATTAGTGGAATTTGGCCCCACTTATAACGTAGATTGCCTATGAAACTATCAGAAATATTGATGAGACCAAATCGAACCACTTTACATTGTCAACAAATAGGCGGTAATAGGGTTAATGAGCATAGATATAGAGTTTTGATTATCTTGATTCGTGACAAAATGACAAATCATGTTTATTTTCCTTGTAATTTATCATGGAATGTAACTCGAAGTTACCTATTTAAGCCAAGTAACCACTTGTTACTCGTTACTTGTAAGACGTTCGATGTGGCGGCGCTTCGATTTCAGCATTGGGACAAAATGTTTGTACGGTCTGCAAATATTTGTTGGGTGTTTACTATGTAAAAAATATCTACATATGTAATGTATTGTAAAAAAGTATACAGTCGTCTAGTACGCATAACACAACCACTGTTTAGCTTGGGACTAAATTATAAAAATATAAATATAAAATATTTCTTATTCTATTTTTTTTTGATAATTAACAGTTACCTTTATTACAACAATAAACAATTAGAACTAGTATTTACATATTAATAGGTATACGAATTGATTAGTTTTAAATATTTAAAAGTGGTGTAGGTAGAGTTCAACTCACACAAAATGTCCCGTAAGCAAAAATCCGTAGAAGCTGAATTCTCCATTATTTTATACCGTAGAAGAACCTGCAGGAAGGAAGCTTGGCTGGGATTTCGCTTTAAAAAGAGCAATATAATATCTTAACACTGTCAGATGCAGGTAGTTTTTTTATGAAAAGAACGTGATATGAGTGGTAAGAGCGATACAATTTTAATATTTACGAAAATCTGCGTAAACTCGAATTATATGTGACTTAGGACATTACAGGGAAGATTCTTAACTCCTCCACAAAGACACTATGCAACCTTATAAACCTAACTGGATGTTGCGCCTTAATATATAAAAATAATTATTATTGATAGATAGATAATACTTTTTAACTTAAAGCACACTACTTCATCTAATTAATATCTAATTAATAAACTAATAAAACTTATACTACAGAACGGCAACAGAATTGACAGCATTATTGCTTAAACTCTTTCTTCCAGGCAATCAAGGTAAAGAGGTCATAAGAGGGAGATATTCTGAAACAAATAGATAAAATATTCCAAATAACGTAATAGTCCTTATCTTTACTAAAATTATAAACACGGAAGTTGGTATTTATGAATGTATTGATTTTTAGATGTTCGTTACTATTTCACTCAAAAACTACTTAACGGATCGGGTTGAAATTTTAATTAGGTACCTATACCGTAGTTTCCATGCTATAAAAATACCTTCAAATTTTCCATAGCTTATAAAGCCGACGACAGAAACTAATTGACCATATTTGATAGACATTCAACTGTTAATTGTCATATTATTATTTGATTATTTTTATAAATTTGGAATAGTGAGAAAAGTGAGTGGAATAGTAGAGAATCGATCCTTCTAACTCAGCGTGCGGATCGAAGAATCGATAAAGGGAACTCACTGACCAGTGACTTACCTTCAGTGGTTTAAACATCTCTA
Organism: Eupithecia centaureata; assembly: GCA_944547425.1. Classification (NCBI taxonomy): domain Eukaryota; kingdom Metazoa; phylum Arthropoda; class Insecta; order Lepidoptera; family Geometridae; genus Eupithecia; species Eupithecia centaureata. The sequence continues at coordinate 6,749,746 of OX155690.1, forward strand.
CTGTTATTATCAATCCGTCTACGATACGTTATTATTGTTACAACATCTTTTACCAAGTATAGGACCCCCTCCGGCGTGGGATAACGATCTGCAAAATATTGCAGGCAGATGCTAGATTGATAGAGGCAAGCTGAAAACAGTGCGCTATGGTGCTCATTAGGGGATGCCTATGTCCAGCAGTGGATTAATAGGTTGAGGATGATGATGGCTTTTCTACGTAGGTACTTGAGTGAAGATTTAGCAGCAGAGTGTCAAGTTTTGGCTAATCACCTCTTGCTTGAGGCAATCATGTTCAATAGTGGGTTAGCGATGCTGATACACCATAGCCAGCAGTGGATTAAAGTGGTACATCCTTACAAGTAGAGCCACATACAAAATATAGTCTTACTAATATTATAAACGTGAAAGTTTGTAAGTATGGATGGATGGATGATGTTTGTTACTTTTTCACGCAAAAACTACTGAGCGGATATGGATGAAATTTGGTACAGAGATAGATTGTAATCTGGAATAATATAAACATAGGCTATATTTTATCTCAAAATTCCCACGGAAACGGGAATTACCGCGGGTAAAACCGCGAGGCGCTGCTAGTTGCTAATAAATATACGCACATCCGAAAACAGACGAAATCGCAGTCACACACACACAGTAAACGATGTTTGTGTCTCGAAATATCATGTTCACAACAAAGTGTTGAAAAAAATACAACTAAGGGAAAAAATATCTTATGATGACATCAATCCACAGTCTATGATGCGAGAAGGCGGCTAATGAGAGGCTGCATGAATGAATGTCGCGTGAAGATGAATTGCTGCTTATTTCCGTGTGCGAATTTATTTTTCTACATTTTCCCTGAATATGTGGCGAGGGGAAGCGCTCATGTAGGTATTTCAGTTGTTACAACAAAGTTGAGATGGTCTTTGGGTTGTTTTTTCGTGTTCTAATTAGCATACCTGCCTATCAACATAGTTTTAAAATTATAAAATTAGTTATGAAAACTTAAAAAATAAAAATTAGGAACCTATTTATGTATTACACAAAGTTGGTCATGCAAAAATAGTCAACAAAATAAAAATTGTAACTAAAATAAGTAACTTAAAAACGACGGTGGGTCAAAGCCTTAACTTTCCGTGCTTGTTCCGAACTGTTACGGTAAAGTTATGATTTTCATCATAATAAAAAAATTAATAGAAATACGGGTGATACTTGCGTGCAAGCTTCATCCACTATTGCAATTCATTTAGTAGGTATGTTGCGAGAGTGAATTTTACTTTGTTTGCATTTTAGTATTGATTACTCTTTATTGGTCTCCGTTATTGTATTATAGTATTATATAAGTGTTTTGTAATTTTGTATTTTATATAGACCATCACCAGACATGAAAAAAATATTTTTTCTTTACAAAAATAAGCGGCAACGCCTGTATTTATTTCCTATCCTTACAATTAATCAGGAAATGTGAAATTCCTAGTAGAAAAAAGAAATCTCACCTATTTGAAAAGATGCATTCGTTCCCGTACCTTCCTCACGAGAAACCAATTTCAGTGCAGGGTTGCACAGTTAACTATTTGTCACAAAATATGAAGCTACAAAAATTCATGAAATTGAGGTGGCTAGGAGGAATTTCATGCTATTTATATCCGTATTCTGTAGGTATAAGGAAGGAGGTGCGGAAGGGAGGCCAACCGCGAGCAATTTCGTCGCGCAAAATAAATTCAAGAACTCTCTACTGGTGATTTTTAATCCGAATTTTCCTTTGAATTATTCCAAGCACCCGCAAGTTGAGCTGTTGAGAAACTAAGGAGTGTATCATTTTAAAGAATCTCTTCTGCAAGGGTGAGGTCACTTTTTCTTTTCGCAGGTATTATAATGCGACTTCGTTCTGGTGTGGCTGTACAAAATGTTTTATTTATTCGGAACTTGTAGTTAAATACACTGAATCCTACATAAATAGGAATAGTAGATGATACTGCTTTCAAATAAACTTGTTTACATTGGGAGCAATGTAAACTCGTTACACCAACTATCATTCATTTTATAAGGCTATATAGTTATATAATTAGAAAAATAATTTGTAACACAAATTAAAACAATTAATACTTTATCATACATTTTTCTACAATTTCGCAACCCAAAACTTATCTTATCCACCACAGAATCAAGTCTTATTCTGAGGCTTCGTCCATATTGTTCTCCATTTGAAAAACAAATCAAAAGTAACAAAGTAAGTATTAAACAATGAAAATTACAATCATCGAGAAGAAACAAATTAAAACTATCATATACACTTGAGACAATTGAGCTAACTGCAGGCGGTTGCAAACAGACTATAGTTAGCTCAACTGATCCATGACAATAACAGTCGGAAGAGTCCCCAAGACACAGGCTGCAGTACACCGCTGTATGGCAATGCTGACAAAAAAATGTATAGCCGCTGGGTGCAGCTATTACTACTATATAAAAAGACACGCAAAAATACCAAGCTACTACTCATCCAGTTTATCCGAGCAAAATGCAAAATGAAGCGTCAACTTATCGGCAAATAGGTACGACCCGCTTACAACTCGCCGCAGGCATCGCATTCATAAATAAAATGACCCATTTCGGCTCCGAATCAAAAACTGCTGAATAGGTTCCCAGTATAATTCAGCTCTAAAAACAGCCACCGTCGCCCCACGTAGGGAAACATTTACATAAAATACAAACGTCATCTTTTCTTTGGCGGGTTTCGTCCCCGGCGACGTCTTGTAATAACCGACACGTGCTAACAATTGCTCTTACCTGAGCGGTAGTTTTTCCGACTGTGGATAATGCTTTGACAGATCAAAGTATGTTTTGTTTGTAGTTGATGTTGACATTTGTTTTCCTTAAAGGGATTTTCAAGGCTGGTTCCGTTGTGTTGTCTTGTTGTGTTTATATAGGCATCTTAACGCTAACATAAATATGGAAATAATACTCTAAACTACACAACAGTTGAAGCTTTTTAGTAAAAACTTGTTCAATAACTTATCTCAGACATACTTCATTGTCATGCAACCAGCGTAACGTCTTGGGAACGCTTTCGATTGGTATTGATACAAATTCGTTGATCAATCTCTAGACTATTCCGAACAGTCTGCAATTAGCTCAATTGATTCAATAAAATTGGTTTTAATACATTTATATCTATATCAAACATTTACTTCGACTCTTCTTACTGTTCATTGTTCATAGCAAACCCGAGATTTACGGCCGATTTCTGGAACGCATGTCAACTTCATAATTTACTAATCAATGTTCAAATCTCTATTCAAGTGTCATTTGGGTTTCTCGAACGTTGATTACGTACTTAGATTTTGAACAGTGATCACTTGACAAGCCTGTCAAATCATTGAAGCAAAACTCTTGTCAAATATCAAAATGGGTTTCTGGAACGATAATTAGGCTTGATTCTTTGGTCAAACTCTTGTCAAATCAATAATTAGCTAATCGGTGATTTAGCTCTAATTAGTTGAAATTTTTACAACAATGTGCTGTATTTTGCCAAGTTCTAAATCGAATATATATAAAAAATCAACAGGTTGGTACTCCTAAAGCGGTTTTGTTATGTATTACTAAACATAAGGATCGTTTTACCATTAAATAAAAATAAATTAAATTACCTCTTATATTCTAGGATGCTTCGTTTTGCTTCCGCATATTAGAAACATATAAATAATATAAAAAAACTTGGTGAAATACAGAAATTAAAAAATATTGGTAATAAAGCAATGTAAAATGGTTCCTACTTGCCTACTAAAGTAGTTAAAGTTATTTTTTCTATTTCGGTATAGTTTTTTTCTTCATAATAAACAATCTATTATTACCTATCTAATTTACAATTTTGAACTTTTTCAAACGTAAACAAACAAGTATTCGCGCCACAAGCATAAGCATAAATAATAACTGGGTAGAAGGGACTCTTCTTTAATCGAGTCCAGACATGTTTTTTTTTACTTAGGGCACTAGAATGCACTATTTATATTTTGTAATAATGTTCAGAACACACCAACTATTTCAGATATAAGTATATTCAATATAGGTTACGACCCATCAGTACAATCCACTTTTTTCTTCTGAAAAAAAAGAAAATTGGATTAGTTACCTACGTATTGAGTTGTTACCTATTATTTCACAAAGGTACACGTCAGTTTGAATTATTTATTAGACGAGAGCACATAAAGAATGCATCATAAAAAAAAAACCTCGAGGTAATTCATGATACTCAACTCAACTCTAAATCGCACCGAGCTCTCGGACAACATAACTATAATTTCAACTAATACTCGCGGCCGCCACCGCGCGCCGCAATCGGTAAACATAAATGAATGATCATTAAAAACCGCGTGCAGTGTCGCCGGCTACGGCAGCCCGACCGATATGCCCGTTTAACTTGGAAAATAGTGTAGGCTAATATCTTGACCTTGAGCGCGTTTCCCTTCTACTCTTACTTACTACTATTTACTTATTCTTATGCCACAAGCGTCATTTTTAGGGTTCCGTACCCAAAGGGTAAAAACGGGACCCTATTACTAATACTTCGCTTTCTGTCCGTCGAAAATAAATATTTAAGGCGGGCTCCCATTAAAACGCCTTTTTTACTATTTTTGGTCGATATTAATAAATGGTAACATGGTAACAATGGTAACAGCCTACCTGTTACCACTTGAAATATTCACAAAATACTTAATTGTAAGTATATTTTTACTTAAGTAATAAAAAATAAAATTTTAAAAAATATGGTACGGAACCCTTAGTGCGAGTCTGACTCGCCCTTGGATGGTTTTATTGAAGTTTAGGAGTGAATGACTGAACTGAAAGAATGACAATCGTAAGATGATCAATGATTAGTAAATTATTATCTAATAAGCGTTCGTGCACCCCGATTTGAATTGACCAGTGTGTTAAATTAATCGCTTTGTCAACTGATTTGACATTTGAATAGCCTTCTAGAAACCGGCTATTAGATTCCAAAATGTTGACAGATTCTATAACTTTATAATTTTATTTTAAAGAGCTTAATTTATTAACAAAGAAAATTACACAAACAAATTGAAACTAGTGTTTTGTACTGAAACAATAGAACTCAATAGATTTCTTTGTGCAACTATAAAGACGTCCCCAAAGTTTTCATAGATCGTGGATGCTTTTGATTTATAGGACAGCTTGAATTGGTATTGAAGCTTTAATACCGACGTTTTCGACATTCGTTTTCTAATAACTGCTTAAAAATTTACAAAACAGTGCAATAAAACGCTTTGTAATTAGCTTCGGAACATTAATGTTATTGATTTCTGATTTCTTATATAGGTACTAATTGTAATTTGTTTAAAAATAACAGCGTTGAAACCAACTTTATTAAATGAAAACATAAAAGCAAGCATCGATAATAATAATTTGTGAGCTCAGCAATAAGTACGAAGTCATCAGAACGTCCAATCGTGCTTAATTTGATACTTAAGTTAAGGGTCTTCGTCGCGGGCGTAAATCTACACGAGACACTTTCATTAGTGTTGTAATTCTTGACTTTAATTTACCAGTTGGCCGCTTCGATCCAGGGCGCTTTCAAAAGTAAGAACAGACATATTTCTCGACTGCGTTTATAATCCCTCCTCGGGAAACACTAGCCCGCTAACGAACTTAGTTCTAAGGTAAAGTTTTAATTGCTCCCTGGCAAATCTCAGTTTATCTTTTCGTGGTCGCCAGGAAACAGCTTTGTTGACTATAAATTCAATTTGAGCAAGGCGGAAAAGATTACCAGTTTATTTATGAGAGAAAACGGGTTTGGGTACCAGTTCTTGAAATCAAGTGCGACTTGTGGCGTGCCTCACGACAAAATGACGTGAAAAAGAGGTGAAGCAATCGTCACAATAATCGAAAATAGAACGAGAATCTTTGACGTCACATCGCCAGTGGTTCAACCATTGTAGAGCAATGTCATGGCCAATAGCAAAGCTCCCTAATCGATGATAACAAGATTTTGGAAGACCATCCCGCGCCTAATCTCGTTCAAGGCAAGCAGAAAATTTCTTTTAACAATTTAAGGTTGCGACAGGCCCTTAGACTGCGTCGTTTTATCACCTTGGAGTCACGTACAAGGGGCCGACGTTACTTAAGCGGCTAATGAATTCTTACCTTGTTTACAATAAACCAAAAAGCTTTTATGAAGCTCATTCATTAAAGGAACGCTTAGATACCTGCGGATTATGCGACAAGACGCTCAAGAACGTGACTTTTAAGATTTTACTCTGAATCGATTCTGTTTTACAGCGATAAGCGAGAGCTGTGAAGCTAAGGGTTGCGTGATCTAAAATATTATGTAGAACTTTATGGTGTTTGACCTCGATGCATTGTTTTACGGTTGAAAAGCTATGAATAAGGCCGAATATGAGTAAAGCTGCCATAAAAATGTAATACCCGGCCCAATAAAATACCGTACTTTCACACTTTTCTCTATTTTTAGATGTTTAAATGTTTATGAAATAGGAATTCTGATAGCAAACTGAATTGTGTTTCTTGGTATTTTACTTATTTACTAACAATAAGTAAAAGTAAAGGAGAACGCTAGGGGGACGCCACGGACCTATTTTCAGCTATGGACTAATAAAGAATAAAATAAATTTATATTTCTTAAGTTAATTATTATGATAGAAGAAGTTAATTTTAGTTGCACTAGTGACAGTTGTATCGCACCAGTGGGAAATGCAGAATAAAGATGAAGTTTGGTGTCGAATGTTGTTGAAAAAAAAGAAATCTTTTAAAAAAATTCTACAAGCCATCGTGTTTGACGATTTGCAACTCTATTGGCTCTTTGTAAAGCGTAAAACGAAACACTCTACATTTCAGCTTACTCTGAGCTCTTGTCTACGTACTAAAGCACTTATCAAGCTACTAACGCTACTCTACAAGAGTGTTATGAGCACTCATCTCGTTAATTTTGCCTAGCATTTTATTCAGTGGCTAGTTTTTGCCTGTGATTTAGCTCACGTGTTTGCCGCACAGAGTAGAATTCAAACAAATTATCAAAACTATTCTTTATAAAAAGGCTTATATATAATATATATCAGATTATTTCGACGATAAAAAAGCTTGGGACGAGTTTTGCTCCAACTCTAAAACTAACAACCTAACAGGGTATAGGTTTCTTGTTCGCTTCTTTACTTTTCCTAAATAGACTGAAGTGAACAATAATCAAAGTGAACACTTTCTTTCATAATTTTAATTATTTTTAACATGTATTTTATATTATAGGACGGAATTCGAAGCGCTCCTTGAGATAGGAAGGGCTCGGAGGATGGTGCAAGATACTGTAAAAGAGAGACAGTAGGTCTGTAAGTATTCCCGCGAAATCGAATGTTCAGCCATTTGAGTGTAACTGGCTACATAAAAAAAAATATAAATACTAGCTACGCCCCGCGGTGTTTTCCTATTAATTTACTATTTTGAATTATGATCATTCCACGGGATCGCTACATTATTCTTGGATCAAAAACAGACAATTTTAATACAAAATAAAATGCTTTCATGATATCAAATTTTATCCTAATCTGTTTAATTATTTGAGGGTGAAAGTGTAAGGTATGTTGTATATGCATACAAACTTTCAGCTATAAAATATTAATGTGAATATCTTGCACACACGATAAATTAGTTATGGATAGACTCAAGCCTAACAATTTCACGAGCGTTAATTTACGTTACCGTTATTAACGTTAAAGTTAAAAGGCTAACTAGTTAAATTTAATGAATAAAATGAAAATGGTATTAATTAAGTGGCTGATTCACACATATCAGTGAGGTCACAGTTCAATTCACAGGTCAAGAGGACATTGTCGGACCGCTGTCGTTCTTCTGTATTGAATTGGAAATTCACTGTTACTGCAACGGGACTTCACCGATATGTTTGTGTGAATCGGTATAAACTCACATCAGTAGGTATTTCAAAATTTGTGAAATGTTATGTTATAACTTATACATATTTGCCATTGATAACATTTTATTATCTTTTACTAGAATAATTAGAAACATATAAAAACATACATTATCTCTCTATAACATAGAAAATTTAATCAAAAATTAAATAAATTTAATGAAAAAAAAACTAAATCATTTTTGATTTTTTTATTAAGTAATTTATTTAAATTGATTTTTTTAACTCAGAAACAATTTGCAAACAATATACAAAAACATGTGACAATCAGTATTGCTATCGCTCAAGAGCGATATCTATCAGGCAACCGTGGATGGATAGAATCTTTGGATTGGACTTAAAGATCCTAGTATATTATAATAAAAAATGAAAGAATGAAACCTTATATGCATACTATTATATAAACACATACATATGAAATGTCACAGAAAAGTTTTACTTTCAATGAATGTATAGTTTAAAGAAACTGCAGTTTAAAACTCAAAGCTCTTTAGTTGTTGGGTCGGCAGGATGGCGTAGCTATGAATAATGTAGGACCGCAGCAAAATTGTAATATATTCCGGATTTACCTATTCGTGTAAAATAGACAAAGATCCTTGAATATGTAGACTTTTGAATATGTAATGTTCAGGAAATTAAAAGAAAAATCGTCGTCAAACGTTTTGGAACCCCTTACATTACAAGTTTCGTGCGATTCACAAATCAAGGGGTTAAAGTTTGAAGATAAGTGTGAATCAACTAGCACACTAGCACAGGGGGTTTCGTACCATCTAACTAATCAATTTCACAAAAGAAACTGAAAATAAAACTTTTTTGATGTATAGAAAAATATTAAATATTCACACATCGAAGTACTGACCGAGCCCGAAGTAATTCTATAATTTTGTAATAATTTTGTATTATTTTGTGTAATATTATAATTTTGTTTTATTATTTGGTGTTTTAACGGCAACACAACATAACCCACCCAGGCAAAATTTTAACTGTGTTTCTATCACGATTCAAGAGATACATGCTTGACAAAAGTTGAGCAAAAATAGTCAGATATTCACGTGTTTTGTGTGGAAGCTCCCTTTAATTTTGTTAATAATTATGTATTTAGTGCCAAAAGAATACACACAGTATAAATTTAATAAATAATGACCATAATAATATGTTGTAGCTCCACATTTTTATTATTTACTTACTTAAAAATCTCATAAAAGACAAAACCAGTTAACTAACCTTTTGGACGTACTCGCATACATTTACCGTAAACATGCGTCAAAGAGACCAATTAATAATTCAAGACGCTTCAAAATAGTCTACTGTGAGTTATTCGTGTAGATTTTTGCTAGAATTGCTTTATATCACTAACAAGCTTGCGTAAGGCTGACGGCGCACTGTTGTCAATTTTTTTCCATAAACCAGTGACTAACAACTACGATACCCGACCGCGCGCGTGTGACAGCGACCACTTAATTTACTGACACAGCATAGCTGTAAACACTGCCCATGCCATGTAATTTTGTTTTATTCCCGACCACTGATAAATTGGGTGTGGAGAAGCCTCGGTCGCGGCGAGTGGACCAATATTTTTCATTACTATGCTAATTTCATTGTACCAATAAACGCGACGTCCCGCTTCGTGCCGCAAAGAGGTTAGCCGTTGCCTGTTTCACAAACGTTTTTAGTTTTTACTGCGTCCACTCGCTAAATTTGTATTCACCCAAAAGGTCGCCCGGGTTAATTTGAAATGCAACTGGGCATTTCTAGTTTTTCACAGTGCGCCGGTTGCTTTTAAACGACAGCCAATAAAATTGTTGGCAGTGCATTAACGGCAGTTAGTGCCTTCGGGGAGTTTTAGTGGGTTTGATATAAAATAAAGTTTCGAGAAGTTTTCCATTTAAAAATCAGCTATTATTTAGCCGTAGAAAGTTGACCTGCTTGGGTAATGGCGCGTAGCTTTCAGCGGAAAGACAAGCATTGCTTCAGGCAGCAAGGAGAGCAAATACAGTTTAAAGTTAGTTATTTCTTGTGAACTTTGTGATTGTGTCCTAGTAACTCTGAAATATTATCGAGCCATAAGTTTTCCCATTTATTTGAGGTTCTCTTCTATCTTTAAATGGTTTTCTCTTTTAGGGCCCAAACATGACCTAAAGTGGCGCGTCCACTTAATATATCATTTAATTCCGTTGAATAAAATAATTTCCAAAATTTACAAATACAGTTTGTAAAAGACATCATAAGCGTTTTTAATGCATCTGTAGTAGTTTTCTCTATTTTAGGAAGAGATACGAAAACAAAGTTTGGTGGCCACCAAAAGCAATTTCGTATCTCTTCTAAACTAGACGAAATAAAACTACTACAGATGCATTAAAAAATGCTTATGATAGGTTAAACAAACTGTACGAGTGAATTTTGAAAATTCTTTTGTTTACCGTAATTATATGATAAAATAAGTGGTGGAACCACTTTACGTCCTGTTTACGCCTTAACTCTCGGTTCAAAACAGAGTCGAAGTTCTCTACTCGTGATCATTCAAGATTTCCTCAAACACTTGCAAACAAACATCGTGTCCACTTGCAATCTATCGTAGTACCTAATATTGATCACACAATCGCACGAGATTCAATAGATCAGTGCTATTAGGGGCGCATTGCCGTGGGCAGTCACGTATCTCACAAGGCCTTCTGTTGGGTATTTACCAGAAGCTCGGAAGCTGGAGAGACGTCAATATTTACTAACATTTGTTATTCCTTCCCTTACCGCTTATTTGTTCAGGTTTATTTTTAGATTTAGTTGTTTTCTTAAATATTTATCACTAAATTATCTTAATCTTAGTAATAACTAGCGACCCGCCCCGGCTTTGCGCGGTTTTATTATACGTATAAACCTTCCTCTTGAATCACTCTATCTATTAAAACCGCATCAAAATCCGATTCGTAGTTTTAAAGATTTAAGCATACATGGGGACATAGGGACAGAGTAAGCGTCTTTGTTTTATACTATGTAGTGAAGTGATAGTGAAGGAACAAGCTAGTTTTTGGAGACAACGATCAGCCCGAACAACTGCAGCTAGAAAGCTGAAATTTGGATCGTAGTTCCCTTTTACTACAGAGACACTCAGAAGTAATTTTTGGAAATTTTGTCCCTAAGGGAGTGAAAAAGGGGGTAAAGTTTGTTTGCTGTTTTATATCAGTGGCTCAATTTGATTGAAACGTACAGAGATACTAGAAATATCCAATTACTGAACACATGGTCAGGATTTTTCCAGAAACTTATAAAAAGGGGTAAAATGATGATACTAGAAATATCAGATTACTGAACACATGGTCAGGATTTTTCTAGAAACTTGTAAAAAGGGGTAAAATTGAAGTGTACGTTACGGTTTTTTAGTAGCACTAGTGTTCTAATTTGCTTGTAATGTACACAGATTTGTGGTTCTATTAGATTATTATAGACTAGCGACTCGCCCAAAATCTGTTGCGTAGTTTTAAAGGTTTAATATGTTTAAACCTTTAAAACTACGCAACGGATTTTGCATACAGAGAAAGTGACTTTGTTTTATAATATGTAATGATAGTGATTAGTTAAAGAAGAGCAAGACAAATCGTATATCTACGCGAGCGAAGCCGTGAGCGGAAAGCTAGCAATCCGCACTATTTTTAAGCAGTCCGTATGCCGCATAGCTCGATAACGAATTGTTTTTTTCTTTTCAAGAAAAAGTGTAATGTTTCAACGTGGTAACCGAAAACCACAATGTTATCACACCTCGACCATTTCATGAAATCGATTCGATCACACGTCAAATTAACATTCTATCTAGGTTTCCAATTTTATTTTATTCCCGAAAAATGGCAGAAAAATGTCAGCCCGTTTTGACTGAATTCAATTTTATCCGTTTTTGAAAAATGACAAGTTGACTTAGTTAGGCAGCCGCAACGATATAAGCTAAAAAAATATTTTTAAGCTAGATACGTGACTTATTTGTGGTTAACGTGAACAAAACATTTTTTTATCGGAAATATTTGTTAACTAGCGACGTCCTGCGGCTTCACCCTCGTGAAAATTCATGAAAGTAACTTAAGTTTTATTCCAAGCCTTGAACTAAGTTTATTCCAATTTTAGCCCCATTCGCTTAGAAGTTGTGGCGTGAAGAGACATCAAATATCCACCCAAAACATTTCTAAAGAATTGAAGACTTAATTATAAGAAGGAAATAAGTTTTTTATTCTTAATTCTTTTATGCACAAATGAAAAATACACTCAAGAAAAACTTAAAACAAGATAAATGATGGCACAGGCGAGCTTAACCCTAAAAAGAGTTCTCTTCCAGCAAACCTTATTGGGAGAGAGTCAAGTTAGAGTAGTGGGTACGTGTGCATATTTTTGCAGCTTTTATGCTTATAACTAACATTTTACTTTAACATTTATTACTAGTAAACTAAACTATAACTAGTATTTTACTTACACTTAAACTTTTGTAGTTTGAAGAACTCACTATAAATGGTTTATCAACGAACTTAGTTTGTGTCGGAAGAACACCAACCTTTCATGCCATAACGTACTATCATTTATATTCAGTTTTACTAAGTCTTTAGGTAATCCACTTAAATTCATTATGACTAGATTAATTTAATAAATGTATACTTTACCAACTAAAGAAAAATATAAGCTTAATGTTTTAATCTTTACAAAATTTTTAGAACTTTTTTTACACAATAGATACAACTAAATATTATCAAAATGCCATCCACTTCTGTGTGACAATGACCGATCCTGAGCCGCATAACGCATTAATTACCTAACATTAATTATTTACTAACATTAAATTACTATGATACATTGGTTTCTAAAGAATGCATTTTTTAATATATTCGCGGAAAAAACAAATTTTCTTATCTTAGTATCAATGATATATTCTAAAAGTAATATGTGACTGATAAATTAAAATATAAAAATTGGGTTAATGTTATTTATAATATCTTATATTTGGAGTTTTTTGATAACTATGAAAAAAACTAATTATTACAGAAAAACTTAAAGTGGGAAAAGTGTTAATATTATATTATAAAATCAAATTCCTACACCTACATATTGCGTTGAAACAAAAAATTGACGATGATGTTTCAAATTCAATTCAAAAATTATATTTGTATTGTTATGATTTTTTTTTAAAGTTGTTTTTAGCAATGTAAGTTTTCAAACACGAGCTGGGTTTGAATACTTACATCCCAAAAACAGGAATTGCTCGTAAATAGAACGGAAACATGAAAACAAAACAAAATCCGAGAGGTCCTCAACGATGCATCACGGAGTCGAGGCGTTTTTGTGTTTAGCGTTGACATCTACAAACGCGGCAATGGAACCGCGACAGAGGCGGTGACGCCGGAATCAAGCGATCGAGTCGACAACGTAGCACCGGCATTGTTAACTCAAAATCATGATAAAACAAAGACCGGTGATGCACAAAACACGACAACAACCGCTCCTACACCACTGGAGTCGGAGGTAAATACCGTTGAACAGTGGCAAATTGTCAAAAGAAAAAATAATTCTAAAAAATTACCTCGCCCTGTCACCGTAGGGACGGGCTCCGCGAGCACCGAGATCCAGGCTGCTGAGAGGACTAAGTTTATCCAAGCCTGGTCTTTCAAACCGGACACGACAACAGAACAAGTACTCGCCTTCGTCAATAACATCGCCGCAGCCAAGTACACTGTGGAGAAGCGGAACATTCGGTCGGAGCTGCATGCCTCCTTTGTCATTGGGATGCCTGATCGTGTGTATGCCGCAGTGACTTCACCAGCTGCCTGGCCCCCCCGAGTACACTTCACGGACTGGTTTCCCTACCGCCCCCGCACACCGCGGGGCACCACCAGCACCGGCGGCACCAGCACCGCAACGTAACACACTCGATGGAACAAAAAACCCGCATCGGACGTCCACGCACAGTGCTACTATGCATATTATTGTTTGTCATCAGAACATAAGTTCTCTAGATAAGAAGTCGCAACAACTAGAGGTACTCCTGCAGGATGAGTTAGAGTGCGACGTCCTCGCACTGACAGAACATCACTTAAATGAACCTAACTTAAAATGTATAAGTTTAGACGGGTACTCATTAGTATCACATTTTTGTAGAACTGTAACCACTAGAGGTGGTTCATGTATTTTTATTAAAAATGGTGTAAAGGCCATCGAATGTCCCGAACTAAATAAAATGTCAACAGAGAGGTACTGCGAAGTAGCCGCTGTAGAATTAATTGATTTTAATATTTTAATTATTTGTATTTATAGGACGCCTTTAGTTAGTTCTATGGAATTCTTGACACACCTAGAACCCCTTCTCGATCGAGCCTGTGATAGCGGTAAGAATGTTTTGTTTGTAGGTGATTTTAACATTGATTGGCTGAGCGACCTATGCTCCATTAGGAAAAGGTTAAATGACTTGTTGGCAGTTCATAGTTTGGTAAACCTAGTCAATTTTCCGACGCGTGTGAGCAACAGTTCATCTAGCTGTTTAGATCATATGTACACTAACATGCCGGGTGGGTCAGTGGTGACGGCGCCGATCGCAACCCACTGCAGCGACCACTACGCCGTGAGAGCCGAGGTCGCCTGCGCGCGCGCGGCCCCGCCGCCCCGCACTAGGCTCGCCCGCCAATACTCGCTCTCGAATCGAATTGCTTTCGAATCATCAATTATGAGTGTAGACTGGGAAGGAATACTTCATAAAAATTTGCATTCTGTAAACGAATTAGCAAAATCGATGTACAATATACTCGTTAATAAGTTTCAGGCGTGTTTCCCAGTAAAACGTCAAAACATTAAAAAACACTCATGGGTCACTCAAGACCTAGTTACTCTAAAAAACTTACTCTTTGATATTGTGAAATTAAATGGCAAATACCCCGACGTACAATTAAACCCATTCATTGATTCATTAAAATCCCAATATGAAAATTCAATTAAGAGACAGAAGTTCGAGTACTACGGTAATTTAATTTCAAATAGTTCATACTCACACAAAACCATATGGCGGGTCGTGAACGTTGAGAGAGGTGTGAAGACGGGTGCTTCAGTGAGCTTTCCGGACGTTACCAAAGACACCGCAGGTAAGAAGTTCGTGTCCCGGAAAAAGGCTGCGGATGCCATGAACGAGCGGTTTGTCGGTGCGGCGGTGGCATGCGGCGCGCCCAAGGCGCAGCTCGCGCTAGTTAGCGCTGCCCTTCGAGCCTCCCGTCCGCCCGCCGACCGCTCACTCAGACTGGCCAGGTTCACCGCAGCTGAAATCTTTCGGGCCATAACATCGCGCATACCACGGAAACCAACTAAAGATATTTACGATATCTCTATGGAGCTCTTGAATATCGCCGCGGCGCCACTGGCTCCGCATCTCGCCACTCTATTCAATCGGTGTATAGAGACTGGTAGGTATCCGTCAACTCTCAAAATCAGCAAAGTTTCACCTTTATTTAAGGGGAAAGGTAAGCGAGAGGAGATAGATGGATACCGACCAGTTTCTATAATACCCGTCATCGCGAAGGTGCTGGAGAACGGTCTGTGTACCCGCCTCACCGAGTTCCTTACGCTGACGGGCGCGATGTCGGATCGCCAGTACGCGTATCGTGCCGGGCGGTCGACAACGTCGCTCACGCGCGAGGTGCTCCGTCGCGTACTGGAGGCTTGTGAGCAGAAGCAGCAGGTCGCAGTCTTGTGCTGCGACCTATCAAAAGCATTTGACGTCGCAGACCACCGTGCTCTGTCTTACAAGCTCCAGCACTACGGTATAAATGGCCAGGCACACGCGCTGCTCACCGATCTCCTGCGAGACCGTAGACAGGTGGTGGTGGCCGACGGCGGTCAGACGAGGTCCGACGCGCTCGAGACCGTGATGGGTGTCGCCCAAGGTTCGGCAGTCTCGAACATCCTCTTCTCCCTACTGCTGAACGACCTGCCCGAGCACGTAACGGCGGGCGAGGTGTTCATGTACGCAGACGACGTGGCCGTGATCGCGCGTGCCCCGTCACTAGATCGACTCGAGCAGCGGCTCAATGAGGCTGCCTGGCAGGTTGCGCAGTGGTTCCAGTGGAATGGTCTTGTCTTGAACCGCAAAAAGACACATTTTATGCATTTTGCTATCTCGGGTCGCAAAGTGAGAAGCCTATCAGTGTCGATAGATGCTACGCCTATAGAACAAGTGGATATCACAACGTTCTTGGGATTTCAAATAGACTGCGGCTTAACTTGGACCGCACATATTGACCAACTCTGCGCGAAGCTGGGCAGCGCTTGCTACGCACTGCGGAGACTGAGCCGTGTGGTGCCAGCTGAAGTTGTCCGGACGTCCTACTTCGCGACAGTGCATTCACTCTTACAGTATGGTGCTGAGCTGTGGGGGCGCGCTGCCGACAGGGAGCGCGCGTTCCGCATGCAGAAACGTGCTGTGAGAGTGGTTGCAGGGGTAGCATGGGACACACCAGCGGCGCCCCTGTTCACATCCCTCGGTATACTGACGCTGCCCGGGATCGTCATTTTCCAGGTTGCGATGTATGTGCGTGCAAATCAGGGAGCATTCGCAACACGCGGAGACGAACGGACCCACAGGTACGATACCCGCGGAGCCGACAAGCTTGCTACAGTGTGGCACAGGTTAGCGAAATCCGACAGGCTCACCCACGTCTTAGGACCCGCGATATATAACCGACTGCCGAAACATGTTATCAATGCACCCAGTTTGGCTACCTACAAAAGCAAACTCAAGCTGTGGCTGATCGAGAGGGCGTTCTATAGGATCGAGGACTTCCTCGACCAAAAAGTTATAATGTAATATTATAATACAAATATATATTAATTTTTTGTTTCAACTTTAATATTAATATAATTTAATTACTAATTGGTTTGATGCTTTTTAAATAAGTGAAATGTGACGATATTTTATATCCATAAATTTATGACCTGTAAATGTAATTTACCAATAAAATGTTTATCTGTTTATCTGTTTATCTCATTCACAAGAGGATCGGGAACTCACTGATATGTCACATCTCGTAAGTTGGAATAGATCAGGTATTTTATTTCATTCTAGTTTTAGTCAGCGGCTCCCATTGGAACTGATTTATTGGATAAAAAGTAGCATAAGTTTTATTCCAAGCATAATTAAAGAATTTCAGTTCAATCCTTTCGTTAGTTTTAGCCTTAAAAAGTTACAAACATCCATCCATCCGTCTAAACGTTCTCATTCATTTCATAATATAAGTATGATGTGATTCAGACCATAATACTCGATATGGGTACTTTGTACGTCATGTAAGCGAAAGCAAGTGACTCTGAAGTTCCTTTTATTCAACCTTTCTATTTGCTACATCGTAGTTTCCTCATTGTACCTGGTTACGGCGACAACTAAAGAGTTACTCTTAGCACTTAAAGCGTGATTACTATTAAGAGATATTTGCCTTTACCATGTTTCAGTCCATATGTGAGAATTGCAGACTATTACGACAAACATTTATTTAAACAGACTCGTATTAATTTTATATTTATAAAATAAACCCACAGCGGTACATTTTACATAAATCTTTATAAAAAAACTTGATGAACTTGACCTTGAAAAGCAAAAATATGGCATTATATAAATCAAAATATGTATAAATATCTAAAAGTAGGTAGGTGACACAGTTTAATAAACAATAGTTTTTTTTTCAGAAGTCGGATACTGGTACTGTCTGAAATGCACTTCAATTCACAATGAAATGGATTCCAAAGCAAAATCGTCTGCTCAGTCAATATACACTAAAGAGAGTATTACTTAAACAAAACAAAATCCGAAAATAACTCAACAATGCATCACCTTTACTGGGTAACACGTTTTTGTATTTAGCGCTGACATCTCATTCCAAGACAAGACAACTTGAAGAAACTCATGAATCATCGGCTCATGCAAGGAAGGGACGGAAGCGCTGAAATGTGCTGTCATCCAGGTCGGGAATATGGAACGTGTATTGTCATGTCCTGGGACTAACGATCTTCACTTAAGAGCTTTCGGACCTCACTCTACGAGCACAGGAAATGGAATGAAACTGTGACAAACAGTTTAATTTCTGTGATTTTTATGTTGCTTGGCTGTATGAAAAAGGGATGAAGTTGAAAAATTTAACGAAAGGCTTGAGTTTGAAAAGATTGATAAAATAACAAAATATACGTATTATTTATTTTAATTAATTTATATATTTTAGGAAAACTTAACTTTAATAAACAAGGAAGATAAAATTATAAGTTTTTATAAATGTGGTGGATTCGCAAAGTAAGTAAGTAAGTTTTCGAGTAAATAAATAAAGAAGTGATTATTGCAGATACGCTTGAAGTTAGTAAAAAGGGTTATGGAAATTCGTATTCTATGCTAGTTAAAATGGGGTCAATAGATTTTATTGATAGATATGACTAAAGACCACGCAAATGAAATCTTGCGAGCGGGTAAGCTATTGCTATACACAAAAATCAAAGATTTTTTTAAAAAGAACCTACGATACAAAAATTACTATCTTTGTATAAAACTTCCATAAAACTCTTACAGCATTGACTTAGACAAAAATAAACAAAGTGAATAACTTCGTATATTTTTAGAGTACAATATCGATAACATCTCTAGAATAACTTATACCATACACCAGGGTTAAACAATAGCTGATCGAGTAAACCATAATACAATGTAAATATCAGAGTTTGCTGACAATAGAACAAATTCCGATTGTCCAAGTTGAATAAGCCCGCATGAATACTCGTTGCTAACTTGCATAGCTGTGGATTTGTAAGTAGCTTCATTTATAGGATGTCCAGGATTGTATCTGTAGTGGATAAAAACCGGCTGTACAGAAAATTTCTCATTCGAAACCTGGAATGTGATACAAATTATAAAAAATCATAAAATCTTGTTAATTTAACAATTTTTCTACTATTTCGAGAATTTTCTTAGTTGTGAAATTTTCAATTTACTTACTAAGCAGGTACTGCGTGGGAAAATCACATTTTTAACGTTAACATAAAATAGCAGACGGATTACGTAGGTCGTTTAAGCCTATTGTAAAATTATACATTTATAGCACAAAATATTTTATTATTAACTGAAAATATACCTATTTATTAAGCATCAAAAGAATAAGACTAGCAGGTATCTAGCTTGATAAATCTATGTTTAGTAATATTTTAAAATATCTATTGAAGGTAGAAAAATTTCCACAGAGCAAAAGCAATAGAATTTATCTCCCTGAGATATTTAATATTCCTAGGATATAAAGATTACATATACAATGTGTTTAATAATACCTAACATAAACATTTATCTGCTTCATATCCTCCACGTAAATCAAGGTACATACCAAGGTGCATCATTTCTGACTCAAAAGAACAATGCTTTACAACTCAAAATACAAATAGTTCATCGAGAGTTAATCCAAATAGTTGGACACCACATGTTGAGTCGAGTCTGCATCTGCATATTACTGCAGGTAGTAGATACAGCGAATACCTTTGCACTTAATTGTCACCCGGCTATTGAGTAGGTACTACGTAACTGCTCCATTGAAAACTCCGCTTACATATTGTGAACTGGCCGTGAGCCAGATTATCCGAGCTTCGGTGCAATATTTGTGTCTCACGTAGCCGGCACTATTCAGGGGATCGAAAAACTTTTCTAATATTCCGGTTGAGACGAAAATACTTCGCGAAGATTTGACTGCTGATCAACGTGACTGCGGGTTTGTCTGTGCTTGCTCGTTCTTATGTCTGGAAAGGTTGCGGGAGTACATGTTACGTTCGTGAATTAAAAGAAAACTAAATGGAAAGTAGGTACAGTAGAAAAGTATCTAACACAATTATAAACGTATGGTATTTATATACGTATGAGACTGTCTGTAAAACAAAGTAATACCTAGTTCGTTCCTTCCTTGAAACCAAATTGAATTCTCAATGTAACACGGCCGTAAGGCATTCGTGATAGATAACAATAAATAGTCGCTTATTGTTCGTATGATTCAGTTCCATTGTAACTTGCCGATCGCAAATCTATACAAGTTGTCTTAGTTTAGAAATTACTTGCTGCTTTCAATTTAAATGAAATGAATAAATAAATAACGCTGGACAATCCACACAGAACCATCTAGCCCCAATCTATGCAGAGCTTTCGTTATGGGTATTATATGACTGATATACTTAAAACAATTCAATACATAATAATATTTGTATTACCTATACTTAGAAAACACCCAGAACCCCGGAATATTTGTAGTTCGTACAAATATTCGTTCCAGGGTGGGAATCGAACCCGCTACCTCCTGCGTCGCAGGTAGACCTTCGCCCACCGCGAAACATCAGTCGTCAAAATTTGACGGAGTTGAGTAGGAATGGTTGATTGTCCAGCAAAGGATCATTGCTGGACAATGAGGACAATGGACAAAGAGGAACGAGAAAAGTTACGTACAATGCAATATACATAAATAAATAATATTTAAATCCACAAAGCATCATCTAGCCACCAGCTAAGTAGAACCTACATAGATTCTCGTATTTTTTATACAAAGAAAACGAAGAATAAACAGGATCATACAAAAATTTGTCCCAAGACGAGAACCCGCAACCTCCTGCGTTGCAGGCGGATTTTGACCCGCTGTGCTACTGAGGTTGTCCACCACTGCACCATTTGCTTAGGTTATGTACCTACGAGTATTTCGCGAAGTTAAATATAATGACCATTCGATTGTTCGCAAAGTTTTAAGGTCAGCAATTGTTAGAAACTTGTAATGGCTTCCAATGACCTTTTCCAGGTAGAAGAACTTTTTCGAAAGCTAAATATACCGGGCAATATACAGGATGTAAAAAGATTCTATCGCAAAATATATCGTGGTCTGAATTCGATAAAAAAAATTGTTTAGATACATGGTCTGAATGCTACATCAGACACCATTATGAACATAATATATTTCGAAAAAATGAACTTAAAAAAAATATATTTCTTTATGTACCTACCTATCTAGTTTACCTATCTATAGTACAATACTTGAAAAACATAATTATCAACTACAATAAAGCATTTATAAAAAGAATAACAAGTAATTTTATATCTTTTAATAATTTTTTAGAAAATTTAACACATACAATACTTTTAAATAACTGCTGTTTAACCTTTTTGTGAATAAATTCATCTAGAAATGTTTTTCAGACCGCGGATTTTTTTTTTATGTTTAGTAGTACTCCGCAACCCCACTTCGTTTTCGGTAGTCGTCTTTTAACAGCCTGTATATTTACACTAAATAAATAAACCTTTTATGAAAGCTACTTAAATAGGTCACTGTATAATATCCGGTGAGGAAACTAGCATTGTCTTGAAGGTCTTAACCGAAGGCACGTCCCACCGTCGTCCGTCTTATAGCGAACAAACTAAACCTTTCTTGATTTTAACACAGCTGCGAGAAAGATCACTGACTGGTTTTGTAACTGGATTTAAAAAAAAAAACGTAAAAGGTAAAAACAAAATGACACGAAGCAAATTCATACTTTGTGTGATTTTGTTTTAAAGACGAGTAGGAAACGACGAGGAAAGAGTTATCGTAAATATAGTATCCATCCAAGGTTGTCTGGTCGAGATCGCTCTTGAGCGATGCGGCCGCCATCTGTGACCTGGGGCCGAATTCCACTAATGTCAAAACAAAGGTCTCAATAGTGCCATTCATTCAAGATGATTAAAATGACGTTTGTGCATTTGGTATTCTACAATTTTTTGCGCTTGAAGAGACTTTCATAATTAGAATGTCAAATTGGTAGTCAGAAACGTAATCGTCACAGTTATGAATAAACCTCAAAAAGTTTGTGATAGTAAAATACCAAAAAGAGTTTAACAATGACATTTTGACACGATACCATTTAAATGGTGAAGCGATTTATTTAATGGAATTCGGGCCGGTCTAAGTTAGTTTGCCGTCAATTGTTATTTTTATTTAAGTGTGTACTAAGGATTATCTATCTATCTGTATAATATTATACAGGACAAATTGAAACAGCATTATTACCATTGCATTACTTATAAAATAATTATAAGTACCTGAGACCTTCATTATACTTCATAGATATGTTTATTATGCATAGAAAATATCCAAAACAACCTCAACAAATATCAGCAGATCTTTTTTATTATTTGTCCTGAGGCGGGAATCGAACACGCTACCTCCGGCGGCGCAGGCGGAAGCTATGTGCTCACTGTATAGTAGA
Organism: Eupithecia centaureata; assembly: GCA_944547425.1. Classification (NCBI taxonomy): domain Eukaryota; kingdom Metazoa; phylum Arthropoda; class Insecta; order Lepidoptera; family Geometridae; genus Eupithecia; species Eupithecia centaureata. The sequence continues at coordinate 6,771,941 of OX155690.1, forward strand.
AAAGTTACATACAATTACGTATATGTCAAATTGATGGAAAGGTAAATTGAAAGAAACTGATTCCTTTTAGATCTAGAGCTCTAGAATTCAGACAAAGACACACGGGACCAGAATCCTACCAATTCATCATCATCATCAACAGCCCATATTAGTCTACTGCTGGACATAGGCCTCCCCTAATAAGCGCCTGGCGCTTATTAGGGGAGGCCTATGACATAGCGCCCTGTCTTCAGCTTGCCGCAACCAGCATCTGCCAGCAATCTTTCACAGATCGTCATCCCACCTGGCCGGAGGGCGTCCTACACTACGTTTGCCAATCCGCGGTCTCCACTCAAGAACACGTTTACCCAAACCCATACCAGAAAATCTTCGACATCATTCTTGCACTATTAAGAGTCCTAAAACATATAAAAGAGAAATTACAGCGAAAAAACTGTAAGCTATTGAATCGTTTGTTCCAAAATAATCTCTATGTACGTAGTACAAAGTTGCCAACGGATAAGTTTAATATTCGGTTGCTTCTTGACACGCACCTTTACATGATACGTCGACAGGTATCATAGAACGATGAAAGGGGGAAAGTATTAAAATATATCATTTTTATTTGTCGAGCGGGAAATACGTCTTTGAAAGTGTTTACCCCAACGTGAAATAAAACTGTGAGTGGGTTCCAAACGTCTTTGCCCGTGGAAATTCTGAATACGTCTCGGCAAATATGTTTTTTCTGTTGACATTTTCAAAAACCAACAGTGACGCTCTTAAGATGTGTATATAACGGAGAAAAAACTTGGGAATTTTTATCAGACGAATCAGTTGTTGATTTGAATGTTGAATCCTCGTTGGATCACGACAATAATTATACCAATTGTGGCAAAATAGGTTTTCCTGACAATGAATAATAAAGAAAATATCGTTGATAAGTAAGTAAAACATTTATTTGTCACGAAAAAAAACATACAAACAATTGGTTACTAGTAAGAAAAAGGCATAATTAAGACAGCTTAAATTAGGTGGTTATACAGATACGGGCTTAACACTAGTACATTATTATTTTAAAATAGTATACATAGTACATTATTCTTAGAACGTTTGCAATCTACTCTTCTCGTAACAGAAACTATATAACTCATGTGAAAGTCTAAGACTCATGTGAAAATACCCTTATTTTAGGGTAAAAATTATTCGTTTGATATCAAAAGTTGAAATCACACATACGAGTATACCTTGTTGGCCACACTAAGCTGACTTTTATTACATCTTCAAAATCGTTGAAATAGATATTTTAGGGCACTTATTTGTTCGGGCACAAAAGATGAGTTGAAGAACCTACGAACAAATGTCATCATCATCATTATTTCAGCCGTAAGACGTTCACGGTTGGACATGGGCCCTTAAGATCACCATAAAGACCAGACCTGCGCTACCCTTTACCAAAGAATACAATCCTCCATAGGATTTACCTCAAAACTATACCTATTTCAAGGAAAACATTTACCGATTATATCATCAAGAAAAATAAATACGTGGATCTAACTTATTTCAAAGTATCTATAAAATTTGACAAATAACCCCTAAAATGACTAACTTTATCGATACTCGAACACCATACTCCAATAGCTACAAAAATTCCAATTTCGAAAATCCATTCTCGAAGTGCAAAGAAACAATACCGTTGAGATAGGAAAAATAAATTCACAAAGCATGTCCGCCCGACCACAATACAGTATATCATTCAGTAAAACTGCTATAACTTATGTTGAATCGACTTGAAACATCAAAATGGTATAATGTTGTGAATGAAATGGAATACGAGTTATTTTTTTTACTTTGTTTTTTAATTTTATTTAGGATTCTATTGTTCTGGTAATATTTATGAATTTTTGAATTTTTATCTCATTTAATATTATTTATAATTGTATTATTTTAATAAAAAATGGTTATTTAAGTTATCTAGTGTAATTGGTTATCAATATTATCTAACTAGTAAATAAATTAAATAAAAAAAAATGATTTCAAACATCACGAGATAATGTGCATTTTCACTGAAGAAGCCAGTGCGTTTTCATACGGGAAGAGCCGCGGGGCGCAGCTAGTTTATAATAAACACATATTTGCACTGCGGCAGGAATCAAACTCGCAACGTTCTGGACCCCAAGCGGATTTTCAGCCTTCGTAGTAACTAGCTTCGTATTCATAGCAGTGTCTTTACTGCAAGACATCAATACCGTGCCTCAAACCTTATTCATTGGCAAATCCCATTAGCATAGAAATGGAAAACATACCTCATTGGCGATCAGTGCCCAAGGATTACTTATGTGACCGGAGGGTAACATGCTCTAGTATTGCCTACTTTAGTTAAGATATTGTATCTTTTATAGATAGGCTTCTCGGCTGATACACGAGCTGGGATTTTCGTTAGTAGCGCACTACTTTTTCAAAATCGGATAGTACAATTAAAATTGTATTTCTTTTTTCTATAAAGTTGAGAGGTAAGCCATATATGTTGCTAATATCCATAAAAATCCAAAGTGTCATTCAAAATAACTTGTATCGAAGGATTCTTTGTAAGTTGATGTAAGCAGCATCGATTTATGAGTTTTTCGAAAACGCATTTAGGTATGTAGAAAACACATAACTTACTGACCATCGCTAAATGCGGGGTTTGTTTTAACTTCTTCTGCAAGTGGAAAAAAATAAAGCGGAGAGAAAATCAACCAACACTCTTCTAACTTGATATTTTATACTTTAATATTATATACCATATACCTACTTACAAGTGAAACTATTAAGCTAACTGCAAACGGTTTCAAATAGTCTAGAGGTAGCTCAACTGATCCACATCAATACCAATATCGGAGGCGTCCCTGTTGGAAAACGAAGCGTGAGCTCGTTTATCGCATACTCTATAGTATTGTCTTTGGTGTAACATTTTGAATATGAAAAGATGTCATCGCAAAATGGAGTAATGATTGTACTAAATAAAAATTGCTAAAAGTGTCCTATAAAAACTGCGTTGTTATTCCCAGCCCTTCAGGTTATGGGCCCAGAGTGCTAAAAAAATAGATTTTGTGAAAAACTAATCGAATTCTCAGAAAATGAAAACGTAAATACAAAAGTCAAGAAGTTGACAGACAACGGACATTTTCTTGTTTTTTCTTCGTATTTTTTCTTGTGCTGTTGGAAAGCTGTTGGAGTTGAAGAAACTTCATAATGGCGTCCATAAAAATAGATCAGCTTACTGGTGAGAATTACGATACCTGGAAAATACATATGAGAGCCATTTTAAAAAAAAATGACTTGTGGGAATACGTAACAGGAACTTTGACCAAACCGGCGACCAGTGATTCTAAGCATGCAGAATGGATAAAAATGGACGGAAAAGCCGAATCCGATATTTTACTGGCCGTAAGCCCGAGTGAGTTGGGTGCATTAGATGGTTTGGAAACTTCCAAAGCAATATGGGATAAATTGAAGTCATTGTATCAGTCAAGCGGACCTGCCAGAAAAGCCTCGTTATTGAAGCAGCTTGTTTTGACTCGCATGCAGGAAGAAGATGACCTGCGAAAGCACATCGCAGATTTTTTTGATGCGGTCAAGAAGCTCAAAGAAATTGGTTTGATTGTGATTGATGAACTGTTGGCGATTTTACTACTTTATAGTTTGCCGGCTTCATTTGACATGTTCCGTACGGCGATGGAATCACGTGATGATTTGCCTACTACGGAAGTACTAAAAGTAAAAATCATTGAAGATTATGAAGGTCGGAAATCAAAAGTGGTGGACCAGGGAGCTATGTTCGTCAAGCGAAACAATACAAATGCCAACCAAAGGAAGAATCCTAACGACAGTAACAACTCTAAAAGTAATATTGAATGTTACCGTTGTGGCCGTCGAGGGCATTTTGCGAGAGAGTGCAAAACAAAGAATATCAATAAGCAAAAACAGAGTGCGAAGCAAGCAGAAGGTAATGGTGAAGATGACAAACCGACGACGATGTTGAGCACCACCGAAGAGGTGATGATCAGCGAGAAAAGGAATCCTATATGGTGTATCGACAGTGGATGCACGGGCCATATGTGTAATGAGAAGCATATGATTGACGGATTCACAAAGCTAAACTCCGAGTTGAATCTAGCTAACAATGAGAGTACACAGATTACTGGTACTGGAAGTGTCAGTCTTTCAGTAGACACGGGCAGCGAAGAGCGCCAGGTAAACGTACAGAAAGTTTTCTATGTGTCTGATTTGAGAACAAACCTGTTATCAGTGGCGAAGATGACAGATCACGGTTTTGAGGTTCATTTTAAGAAAGATAATGCTATTGTGATTGATAGCAATGACAAAGTTCACATGAAGGCAGACCGAGTTGGTAACTTATATCATGTAAGAATGTGTAAGAACAATGTCAACAATGCTGAAGTCATGAAGAAAAAGCCTATAGATGTATGGCACGAACGCCTAGGACATCTTAATGAACGAGATTTGAAAGCTATGTCAAAGAGTGGTCTCGTACATGGATTGAACTTTAAAGATAATGAAAAATTGTCAGAATGTGAGATCTGTATAAGTCAAAAACAGACTTGCACGCCGTTCGCCAAAGGGAGTGATAACCGCACCACTGAACTTTTAGAAATAGTACACACAGATGTATGCGGTCCTATGCGAACTCAGTCTTTTGGAGGGAAAAAGTATTTTGTCACTTTTATCGATGATAAATCAAGATGGTGTGAAGTCTACTTCATAACAAACAAAAGTGACGTCCTACGTGTGTTCAAAGAATACAAGGCCTACGTAGAAAAGAAGACTGGAAAGAAAATCAAGAATTTACAATCTGATAATGGTCGAGAATATGTAAACAATGAGTTTGATGATTTTTTGAAGAAAGAAGGTATCAGAAGAAGGCTCACAGCACCCTACACACCACAACAGAACGGGGTTGCTGAGAGAAAGAACAGAACATTGGTTGAGATGGCACGATGCATGATGAATCAAGCAGGATCCCCTCCTGCGTTCTGGGCAGAGGCGATACATACTGCCAACTATATAAGAAACAGGTGTCCAACCAAAGCTTTGAATGGTGAGATACCATTTACAGAATGGACAGGTAAAATACCTACTGTAATCTATATGAATATCTTTGGATCAAAAGCCTATTACAAGAATAAAGGCGGACAGAATGGAAAATTTGATTCTAGATCTGAATTGGGAATTCTCATGGGATATGATGTACAATCAAAAGCCTACAGAATACATGATCCAAAAACCAGAAAAATCATAGTGACACGTGATGTAAAATTTATGAATGAAACGGCTTTCAGGCATGAGTACAATGAGATACTTGATGAAGAAGATAGTATTGATGATGAGATATCAGTTGATTTGAGTAAGCCTGCCATAAGTCACGATAAGGAAGAAGAAATTGGTCAAGAAAATGATCCAGATGAAGACGGAAATGCTAACAGAAAACAGGTAATAAAGCCAACAACAACAGTATCATGGAAGAGAATGATAGAACTTGCGAAGGGAGGAATAGGAAGACTTGTACGGACTGAAACAGAAAACCAGATAGATGATAATGAGTCAGAAGATGACGAAATAGAAAACATACAATTAGCAGGTATAGCTACTATCGTACCAATGACATGGAGTGAAATCGAAAAGACGAATGACGTAGATGCTTGGAAAAGGGCATTAGAAGATGAATACTTGGCCCAAATAAAGAATGGCACATGGGAAATAGTGCCTCGACCACCGAATCGCAAAGTCATAGGGAGCCGATTCGTGTTTAGTACCAAAGTCACCGGGAATAAAGTTCGCCTCGTCGCGAAAGGATGTTCACAGAGGCCAGGGGAGGATTTCCATGAAACGTCATCTCCAGTCGTGAGGTCATCATCGATAAGGATTATAGCTGCATTGTCAGCAGAATTAGGACTAGACATCCATCAAATGGACGTGGTAACAGCCTATCTCAACGGATCACTAGAGGAAGAGGTCTATATGGAAGTACCTGAACAACTACGCGAAGTTTTAAACAGAGTACTCGCTAACCAAAAGATTGGAACACAAAAGAAGATCTTGCACGACAAGAAAATGATTCAGACAGCTAGAAGATGGATGAAAGCTATGAATGAGTGTGAGAACAGTGTGTGTGTTTTGAAAAGGTCTTTATATGGTTTGCGTCAGTCTGGATTGCAGTGGCATAAGGAATTGGTGAAAAACTTGGTGAGTGTTGGATTTAAAGCGATACCACAGGATCCATGTGTGTTTGTTGCAGAGAAAGGTGAGCGTATTATGTTGATTGCTATATATGTTGATGATATTATTTTAGCTACAAATGATAATGTGTGGTTGAATGAGGTGAAAAGGCAGCTAACTAAAGCATTCGAGATGAAAGACATGGGGGAAATTAATCATTATTTGGGGATTGAATTTACTCGTGATAAAGAAAGTAGAGTATACCTAAATCAAAGGATGTATCTAGAAAACGTGTTAGAACGTTTTGGTATGAGTGAATGTAAGCCTGTAATGACCCCTGTGGATGTGAATGTTAAACTAGACAAGCCTGAAAGTGTGAATGATGATTTAATGAGACAATATCCGTATCAAAGTCTGATAGGAGCCTTAATGTATTTAGCTGTGTCTACGAGACCCGATATTGCTTATGCGGTGAACTACCTTAGTCAGTTTAATACAAATTATAATATTGAGCATTGGAAGGCTGCGAAGCGAGTTCTAAGATACTTGAAAGGAACAGCTGACTATGGTTTAATGTATGAAAGAACTGGTTTACCGTTGTTTGGTGTGGTCGATGCCGACTGGGGTGCGAATGCGATTGATCGAAGATCGTATTCCGGTTTCGCGTTTATACTAGCGGGTGCTCCAATTACTTGGGAAGCACGCAAACAGCGGACCGTCGCATTATCAAGCACGGAGGCAGAGTATATGGCCCTTTCCGAGGCCACTAAAGAGGCTATGTACTTAAAAAATATGTTAGATAGTTTTAAAATAAAATGTGAGTGTGTGACATTGTTTAACGACAATCAAGGTGCAATAAAGCTTGCACAAAATAAGACCTACCGCTCACGTACTAAACATATTGACGTGAGACATCACTTTATTCGAGATAGATGCGAACAAGGTGTTATCGATCTTAAGTACTTATCAACGGACAGAATGCCTGCCGATGTTTTAACCAAAGGTTTGAGTGGATCGAAACATCATGAATGCATTTATAATTTAGGTATGAATATGATGGATGTACGTGTATAAGGATTAGGAATCTCGCTCACTACTTCGAGGGGAGGTGTTGGAAAACGAAGCGTGAGCTCGTTTATCGCATACTCTATAGTATTGTCTTTGGTGTAACATTTTGAATATGAAAAGATGTCATCGCAAAATGGAGTAATGATTGTACTAAATAAAAATTGCTAAAAGTGTCCTATAAAAACTGCGTTGTTATTCCCAGCCCTTCAGTCCCTAAGACACTGTCTGCATTACCACGTTGTATGGCAATGCTGATGCGCTGCGCCAGATATTCACCAACTCTCGGGTCACGTCACGCGTCGCATCGACCAGAAGCTCAGTTATTTTTTGATTACCTGGAGAGCCTCGAAACCCTATGGTTTCGACTCCAAGTTAAAAAATTGTCTTATAGCTTATATTATATTGTAAGCCGAACTCCGTCTACCAAAAAGACGAATATAAAATTGAAAATACTCATCGTGTGCCCAATAAGTTGAACACTCATAACTTATATGACCACTGCAAGATTCTTTTCGCAAAAAGCACTGCACATTGCGGCAAACAGCGCACAGCACTCAATCCATTATAAATAGCAGCTGATTTCGTGGCAATCAAATTGAAGGATTATTAGTCGGGGCTGGTGGCCTGTGCCGCCGGCCGTTGATCAACGAGCGAGCGAATTAACTCAATCACTAGTACAGGCTGCGGGAACTTAGTTTTACCGTCACTGCGGTCATTGGACATCAAATCTAATTGCATGCACCATGAGTCACTTCATTTTATTAATTTATCTATGTAATGTATTTATATAATAACCCATTTCTTATCTTTATCATTTTTCTGTGTCTGATTATTTGTATATGTACATAGGTACCTAATAGTATCTATGTTTCACGCTATTTTTCAAAGTGTATTGATCTATCAGAATAACCGTTCACCACATTACTTACTCATATTTTAATTTCATTAAACTTTTTGTGAACGGGATAACATTTATTAAATAATAATTTGAGAAGACAAAAATACATGTTGACGTGTTTAAAAATTTATAATCTTACTTCAATTCCACGCTCACTATTTGCGCATTTTACCTTGGTAACTATAACATCCGTAATTGCCATCAATTTCAAGATGTGTTAATCAGATAGAAAACGACTTTTCACTTTACCAATACCGTTCTAGGATTAAAAAAGTAATGATGGCACCCGTAAAACAAAGGAGTTCCGAAATACATTATAATCACGAAATTCTCATTTGTAATCCGATCTTTAAAGCCACGAAAAATAATCTGCTTGCTCGGTTAGGGTAAATAAAGCCGTAGGCGCCCCAACTCACTGTTTACGCCAGGAAGCATGTAACCAGCGAATCATTGAGTGCCAGCTTAAAATGTTTCCAGCGAGGGCTTGTTGATTTCCCTCCGTTTTTGAGGAATAAAATATTGGTGGTTTGGGTGTTTGGAGGCCGAGGGTATTGGCGTGAGGTCTTTCTGCCTCAGTGAATGCTGCCCTTTGAAATGTTGCCTTTCAGAGAAGGACGCCTGAAAAATATCTCCAGCGCGTATTTAAAATACGATTGGTAAATGCTTTACACGTTTTTTAGATGGAATGTTCTAAATGTTGTTTTATATTTATTAGATATCCTGTTTTAGTACAGTTGGTAAATCGTTTAGGTAATCAAATGGTAGGTAATTTGAGGCAATAATATTATGTACATTTTTATTTGGTTTTAAAGTCGTGCCGCAGAGGCTAGGCCGTGAATGCTTTAACGGTATAATTTACTGACCTGATACGTGGATATTCTAATGTTTTTAAATTAAAATATAAAAAATGCGTTGACTGTACCTGCTAAAACTTACTGAAACTTGTTTTATCCGACTGCTTCCAAGAATATAAAATAAATGAAATGTCTTTCATATCTATACACCAGCCTACCTACACTACCCGGATGAAAACATCACATCATTCTTCCCTTCAATTGACCGTTTCAACCGGAACGGTACAGCGCCAACAAAAATAATCCGTAACCTGATAACCGGGGCCCTGTGGACCGAGGTGGATGATAAATCTTCATTTGCCTTGTTCGCACATCCGACCCGCCCTACCCAATTAGTTAACCCACCGTTGGCTACCTACGCTCGGATATCCTTGGTCACCTCGTACACTGCCTGTAGACGGGATTGCATTGCGGTTTTACCCTCAAGGTAATAAAGAATATGAGTACGCATGTTCCGAAAGGGGCAAATTGAGGAACTTGCTTGCCTGGAAATCCTGCAATTATGTGGCGTAAGGACTACACGTTCAGGAGAAGAATGACCCGGCCGTCGTCAAATACAAAATGAATTCTCCGCGTAACTCCTAAACGGCAGTAACTCGAAAGCACTTGACCTGTTTCTCATGAAATCAACAGATTGTGTCGATTCGTGCGTAGGCAATAAAACCTGTACTGAATACAGGTGTGAAGCAAATTAAAACGTCGGCCATAACAAAGAACGGAGAGTCTTGAGATGAGCTTTCAGTAAGAAAATGACTGTGGAAGAGCATTTCACGGGCCACAAATTCCACCGTGAAAACAATCGTAAAGTTTTTATTACTCAAACATTCGCCATTGATTCACGGCCCGAAACAATAAAAATACTGACTCAATCAACCTACTATTTTATGGGCACTAGGTGAGTGCAATTCACTGTCAGAAAAACGATAAAGTAATTCAATTTACACTTTATCTGAAACCATTTAGGCATGCATATATTAAGTAAATATCAGTATGTCATCTAGTAGGTACACATAACACACGCTCTACTTAGCTTGGGGCTAAATGATGCTGTGTGGATTGTCCATGTCCAGCATTATTTAGGTAGAAATAAGGTTCCAAAGTAATTTCAAAGTTTCAAAGTAATTTATTTAGGAACAAATACAAAGTTACATAACTATTGGAATTCGATGAAGGTTTTTATGAATTAATTAGTTCAATAAGTCATTTTTTATGTATATGCCAACCTATTGAAATAAACAAATACAGGTCAAAGTCAGATGGTGAGTTACTTTCACACCTATAAAACAGTACTGACACCCGGTTCAAAAAGAAAAATACTTATATAAAACCACAGACGAGAACTACCTACTACGACTATATTCACAAATCACACTTTCGGTTTACACCGCTGGCTGCCTCAACAAAAAGTCCCTTGATCTTTCCCAGTGAAAAACCACAAACAGCTCTACAAAAACGCAACGTGGAACAAGAGACCACTCAAGAGTTTGCCGAGGTCATTTGACATCATACGGCAGTAGGCTTTCGCAACTGTCCCCTCTGTTGTTCATTTTTCTTCCCCTTTCCCGGGGCAAACGGTAAAGAGAAACTTAATTGGAGGCTTTCCCGCTGACTCTCAGGCTCAATGAAAAATTACGAGCTAAACGAGCACACGCTAGGGAATTTTGCGCCATTTTCAACGCCTAGAAAGAAATGCTGCGTCTTTACTCGCCCTCTTAAACTTAGATAAATAAAAGCTGACGAACGTAATTTCAATGAAACATACTGCTCATTAGATGACTTGAGTAAGCAGTGCTCTTTTAGTGGACTGTATGAGAAATGAAAGGTCTTGTTTATTCTTTTATTGCCATCGTTGTTATTAAGATAAAAGAGTATCCCAAAAATCCCCCGAAAGTGGAGCTAACGGCCCCTTCTGGATAAAGTCTCAAAGATTATCGATTATCGATAAATAATACTGGACAATCCACACAGCATGCTCTACTCACAAACTAAGACTAACTAAGTAGATTTTGTGTTATGTATAGTATGTGCGTCCGTATTTCGTACAATATGTTTCATAGAAATATATTTTTTACCTCGTAGCACAGTTGTTAGCACGTTCCGTGAGGAGATTGCGGGTTTAAGTCCCGCCGCAGTTGCAGTTTTAAATTACCCTGATTGCGAGGGCTTACGCACTATAATTACATACCTTAGGATTGTCGTTGATATTTTTACTATCCTTTTTCTTAACTTCCGCTTTCTTTTGTGTTCTTATATTGAGACCAATAATCAATTGATTCTATTATTTTGATTATTGTCTGGACTTGCAACAGCTTTGAGATATATCTTCCTACTGTAATGAAGATCCGGAATAATCCACAACTGGGTTCTGGTTAACCACCAATTAGGTTGCGTTACGATGTCGCATGCAGAATCGGCCTTTATGGTAATCCTTACAAAAAGTGTTCGGTTTTTTGGCAAATTGTTATACTTTTTTCCGGTGAACCTGTGAGTGATAGTGGAAATCCCGTGGAAACATGTAGGTACGAGAATGACAGATGACAGAATTTGGGCGTATCTGGTTTTTGATTGAACTGTCTGGTTTTTGGATGGACAGTTTTAACATAAAAAAAATGTAGACGAGCCTTTTAAAAAGAGAAAGAAACTTTTTTATTATAATTTATTACTAGCAACCCGCCCCGGCTTCGCACGGTTTTATTAAACGTATAAACCTTCCTCTTGAATCACTCTATCTATAAAAAAACGGCAGTGCGTAGTTTTAAAGATTTAAGCGTACAAAGGGATATAGGGAAATAGAGACATAGGGACAGAGAAAGCGACTTTGTTTTATACTATGAAGTGATATTGATGCACTTAATAGTAGTAGTAAAAAGTTTTATAATGAAAAACTTATATCAATAATACCTACTTAGTAAACTTCAGAGATTTGTTAAAGAGTCAGCGACAATTGAGTCACTAGCAAATACAAGGACATAATAAACAAGGACATTATAAGGGCTCCCACACAAAACAGCGAACTCGCACGATGCATAGCAAGAACGTCCGATCTCGTTCGCATCGCGCATTCCTGCCATATTACGTCATACTTGGTGACCCCCCAATTCTACCGCACGATAGGTATACCTAGTCAATAAACTACCATGTGCTAAGTAGATTTATTAACCACACAAATACTGTTTTTACACCAATTTGCTTCGCTTTGTAATATTGTTCAATTACTTAAGGCGTAAACAGGAGCTAAACTAGCGCCATCACTTATTTTATTGTATAACTACGTTAAACAAAGGAATTTCCAAAATTCACACATTCAGTTTGGTAAACCTAATCTAAGCTTTTTTTAAATGTATCTGTAGTAGTTTCATTTTGTCTACTTTAGGAAGAGATATGTACGAAAACAGGGTTTGGTGGCAACTAAAAGTAGCTTCGTATCTCTTTTTTCTTTTTTGCATTTACTTTGTAAAAAAGTGTGTTTCTAATAATGAAGATGGCAAAGCTCTCGAGGAAGCATATACAGTAGAAAACAAGTGTTGTTAAGGATATTTAATTCATGTTCTCTAAAAGCTTGAATATGTTGAAGCATAAAACGGATTAAGGAAAATAAATACGCATTGCCTGAAAGAACTGAATTATTTATTTGTTTCTTACTTTTTCAATTTATTTATTTACAAGTTTTTTATCACAATGTCACAGTCAACATACATGGTTTATATACAAAAGATTTTCCTACAAATTCAACTATATCTTACAGGGTAAAATACTTACAAGATTCTATTACAAAGCAGATGAGAAAATGCACATCTTTTTCTACAAAATTCTTAAAACTTACGACAAAAATACTAAGGTTTTGGTCTGCGGATTTGTGATACGAAACGAACAATGAATCTTACTTAATATGTCAAGATTAAAAAGTAACAAAACAAATTCGAAATAAGTTTATTACTAGGTACTTTAAACCAAATAAGTCATTGTGAATTGGAAGATTAATTGTTGGGTTTTCATTACGCAAAAAACACAATAAAACGACCAACCCACTCACAGTAGATTTTTAAATCTCTACGAGATCTTACAAAGTTTATGTAGCACTGGACAATATTCTATTCACACATTCTCTGGCACTATTATAAGGGTAATACTAAACTGTATACAGAATGAATTATTTAAGAGGAGAACCTTTGTATTGTGTTCTGTAATGCAATTATAAATTTATCTATGTTATCTTCCAACCCTGTTAGAGTTGGAAGAACATCATCATTTCATCTCTTAACAAGCTCTTCAGCGCAGTGCGCGTAGGAATGCGTACGATTAGAACTGTGATCCTGAACCTGACCCCCGTTAAGAGATGAAACATTGGTGTACTTTCAACATAAACAACGATCAATGTAAACCCACTTACATTCAAAATTATCTTTTTAAATTACGGTGGTAATACAAAGTCAAATAAATATGTGTAGTTTGAGAAATACTACTGATTAATAATTTAGTTAGGCATGTTCCGAAAATTAAGTGTTTTGTTATTTGCAGTATTTATAAAACCAGATCCATATTGATAATTCGAAGCGATGTCAAAATCAAAGGTTTCCCAAAAGTTAACTCGTTAGATTTACCCACAGCCTCTTAAAATAGTTCACCCAAGTTCTTCACAAGAAGAGACAGTTCAATTTATTAAGACTAGCTCTATACACAACTCTCGGGGCCTGGTATTTCATCTGCTATTAAATGTTCCCGCCTGCTTAGCGTCGTGGTTCCCATAATGGGTTTACTTGACATTGATGCTCGCGGCGACTTCAGTATCTGTAAAAAGATTGAACTAAGTATACTTGGCTTTAAGTTTAGACTATACAAAAATATTAAAACTACATTAATTTCATACACACCTAGCATTATTCTATCAACACATTTCATTTCCGACGCACATGTGGATCTAAAAGACCTACTAGCTAAAGGCTGGGAAGTGCAAGTGTTGAATCAGAATGAGAAAAATACTGCTTAGACAACACTTAAGGTTTAATGAATTTACGTACATTTAAGATAGTTTTAGTTTTGCCACTGATAGACATGATAAGTTCTGTGTAAAATCGGGAAGTAAGGGTAAATAATAGACGTCATAATGCGGGCCCATAATTTTAGTTTTACAGTCAGTCAGTCAGTCAGCGTAGTGTCGATGTCGTCGACGGTATGAATTAACCGTTGAATCGTCTTTTTCCATCTGGAAATTGAGGTCAAACGAAAGTTTATCGAAAAAAAAACAACGTAGCTATATTATACATTATACAATTCACAATTCTGCAGCAGACGAAAACTTCAACACCGCAATAATAGGCCCTTAGCGGAGCCACGAAATATGGATTCATCGATTCAGTTGGCAAGGAGAGGTGATGATAGGTAGAACATAACAACAACTGATTTGTGGCCAGGAAGAAGCGTCAGGTTTCCAGCTACAAGATTGGTCGATGGAAGGCGATGCAATGAAGAATTGATGAGCATTATATTGGCACATGACCGAATAAATGGATGGCACTAAAATCGGGAGGCCTATTCACAAGTTGCTTTGAACAGATCGCTGTAAGCGATATACTATTTGTTAAATTATTTTATTGATTTTGGTGTTAAAATAACGACATATTTATCTTTCTATCTATACCCAGCTGTGGGCAAAATCTAGCTACGGATAATGATCATGATATCAATTATTATTGTCGACAGAATCCCTTCTATGACCAACCTTTCAGTGAACCCGACAGGAGTAAATTGAGAAACAGCGATTTCATATTGACGCATTAGAGCAAGTATTGAATCTACTTCTTTTATCTTTGTTTTATTGCATGATGCATATTCTTAAAACAGGCAAGAAATGTCCTTTAAAACTATCATGGTTTCCAGCTCTAAAGTCATATACACGGAATATTTACCATGATTTGATATGTCTAAAAACTCAAAACAAATCAAGTTATTGTAAATATCCCGTGTTAAATGACTTTAGTGTTTATGTTTGTATCTAGCATACTTACTGGTGCAGTGTCCTCGTGCGAGCGTTCAACCCAGCCGCTCGGCAGGGCTCCGTTCCCGACAGTGCCGTCAATCGCACACTTCACGTTTGCAGGACATCCATCTAAAATAACCGGTTACACTGTGATTTTTGAGGGTTTGAACGCGTAAATTGCACTGCATTTTTTGATGCGTTAGCAGTGTTCTTTTATGAAAAAGGTTGGAGTTTTAGATAGGGAAATCACCGTGAATTGTAGCGCAGATTTCAAACAATTTTTACGAAGTGACGTCATCATCATCATCATCAAACTATAATAGTAAATCCAGCTGAATATAGGCCTCCCCTAAAGAGCACCATAGTGCCCTGTCTACAGCTTGCACAATCCAACATCTGCCTGCCGTGTTTTGCAGATCGTTATCCCACCTGGATGCAGGGTGTCCTACACTATGGTTGCAGAGTCACGGTTTCCACCAAAGAACACGTTTTCCAAAGTGGATGTTGGTTCATCGCGAGATGTGGCCGGCCCACTACAAATTCGAAAGAAAGTGTAGTACTACAATTACGATGTTGTTAGGTTCTTAAAGTTTATACAGTTGATTTTTGTTTAATGCCTTTGTTGATACTTATGACAAGATACTAGTGACAAGTATTTCAATTGTTAAATAATTAGTGAATATTAGCTTGCCAAGGGAGGCCTATGTCGAGCAGTGGACTAATCTAGGCTGAAGATGATGATGATTAGCTGGCCAGGAGGTGGTATATCATAAAAAAATAACTATTTGGTTGGTAACTATTGATATAAAAAAAAACAGTTAACAACCACAATCAAAGATTAAGTAACTATTTTAAAAAAAAGTTAAACTGTTAATGAAGTGTTGAGTTTAAGTAGAAGTAAGTATAAATATAAAATAAAAACATCCTGACCACGGACAACAAACTAACTTCGACAGCGGTTACCACTCAGTAGCAAAGTTTCTTTGAGTTTTTGTTTCAAAGTCGTAATGAGAGCATTACATTGGCAGAATGTGTTTGAACCATAATATTTTTTATCTCGTTTGGACAACAGTTCGTAACCTTCAGGGCCCGAATTCCACTAAATAAAACGCTTCACCATTTCAATGGAATCGTGTCAAACTGACAGTGTTTAACTGTGTTTGGTATTCTACTAGAACAAACTTTTTGAGGTTCATTCATAGCTGTGGCGATTACCTTTTTATCTATCAATTTGACTTTTTAACTATGAAAGTCTCTTCAAGCGCAGAAAATAGCAGAATACCAAATGCACAGACATCATTTTAATCATCTTGATTGAATGGCACTATTGAGACCTTGTTTTGAAGTAAGTGGAATTCGGCCCCAGGGCGCGTGTAACACTCACACTCGACGCTTCTTATTTAACCCTGCCACCGCTTATTTCAGTTATATCTATAAATTATTTTCGTGTCCATTTCGCCAGGTTCAGGTTGATTCACTGTAGCGTTGGGGGCACGAAAACTGATAAAAATAGTTAAAAAAATATTTGCTACAAATCTGTATACCAGGCGGTGGATTCAGAATATCTGGCTGGGCATGTTTTGGTGGCTTGAGCGTGTAAGCCACAACGTACTGTCCATCACTAGCGTTGATTTGTAATTCTGAGGACGGCTGCTTCGTAGGAGGTCTGCTTCTAAAAGTTAAACAAACATTTCAAAATTGGTACGTCACTATGTACTAGGTGATATATTACACCATTCAAAGAATTTTTATTAATAAATCTTACTATTATAATAAATGCGAAAGTCTGTTTGTATTTTTGTAGTAATCTCCGTAACTACTTAAGCTAGTTAGTTAGTTTAAGTTATTTAAATGAAATTTGGTACCATTTAGATAGTTGAGGATCTAGAATAACACATAGGATATTAAAATTTTGGAAATGTTTACCTCTGAGGGGATTAAATAAAGTTAAAATGGTAAAGATTGTACGGAAAAATATTATTTATTGCTTTCATTCACTCAAAACTCGGTATAAATAAACTACAAAGTAATTAATTAATCAAATACTTTTTTAATTTTACAAAACTGCCCCTAGGAGGTTCTGAATAAATTTCTGAAATTCGACAAATAAATTACTATGCGGGCAAAGCCGCGGGGCGCAGCTACGTTTGTATAAATATAAATGTCTCGCCCCACGAAATCAATTTGCGTAAAAAATGATGAAAAGAGTCTATGTTATATTGCCGACAAAAATAAACTATTAAAAATTTCAGCCCTATCCGCGCTGTAGTTTTTGATACAGCCATCTATCCAAACTTTCGCACTTATAAATATTAGAGTGATGGTAATGATATTTGTATATTTATTTATTTTCATTTATTTCATAAAGGATTCATTTAGTAGTACACCTGGAAAGATCAAGTTAGTATACAGGTTGGACCAGACAGAGACGTTTTAAAAAAACTATGCTTCACTGCCGGGTATCCGAAAATATCTCGTGTATGCTATTATTTGACGTTGAAAATTCAACAACGTCTAAGAAGTATAAATTGTTCACTTCCTTTCTAAATTTTTGTTACTTGCATAACTGTTAGAAAGTGTTGATTTTTTATGCAAAATAGAACAATTCACCGGATTCATATTATAAGAACAAAAACCATAAAATTCTAACAAAATTTTTAAAACTGTTTTAACCGTTCCGCCTAAAAAAATCTCAAATAAATCTTTATCAAATTATTACATGAAAACTATGAAAAATTGGGAACATACAGGGGGTATTTTTGGGTACTCCCAGGGGCGAGTCATTTTTTCTTTTATTTATTTTGTTATCTGAGTTGTTTAAAGCGATGAAGCAAGCCATGTAAAGAATCTTCAACGAGCGCCAGAGAATTACCTCTTTTTCCTTAAGAAATAACCAGTGAAGATTGCTCCACACGAACAAATGACTATCGTAAAGATGATTGCCCAGAATGCTGTTTTTGACACCCCCGCCATGAGGTTACTGCTTCCATCTGCGAGAAAAATTTCTTATTACAGCATTATTTAAATAAAACAAGAAAAACTCTAGAAAAACTCTATAACCTTAAGTTTCATGAAAATTTTATAACACATAAAAATTATGAAGGCAATCGCAATAAAATCTCTCTAAACTCATATTTTACGCTTCTAAAGTTAACGCATAGAATTTTACTGTTTTAAAAGAAGTTTATCAAATTATTAACAAAAAAAACTGTTTAATGTGTTTTTATTTTTAGTTTCACCATAGGTACAACAAACCTCAAATTGTTAACTTCAATTTAGATATTTATTCATCCAATTTCTAAATTATACTTATTATAGTTGTTCTATCTGATTGCTCAATTGAAAGCAAAATATTCGTTTAGGTAATTTATTCCAAATCCAGCGCCAAATCATTGTTTGCAGTGAACAATTACCGTGGACATTGGTGTAAATTACGGTATTGTCCTAGTGTGAATCAAGTAATTAGGCATGAGCTGTCTTTGTCTGGCATTCGCCTTTTGCTGGCGTTGGAGTGAGAGGGTGTTTCAGCAGGTGTAGGTAGCTGAGAATTTATATGACCGTTTCATCTAGGAGATTGTACCCTCATTGTCTATCTATCAGTACGCAATTGGTATAAGCGCCGGACTAGTTTTCGAGTAATTTGGGTAATTGGATCTAGTTAGATAGACGTGCTTGAGGAGACTGATTCTACTATTTGCGATGAAACTTCAAAGTTAATGCATGTTCCATTAAATTAATGAATGTAACTTGGTATATGTAAGTCTCACAACTTTTAGTAGGTAACTGGTACCTCGAAAACTTTGAATAATTACATCAACTGAAAATGTTTTAATTACAACCTCTCTCACCACCTAACTTTGCATTATAAAAATCTAATAGGATTTGGTAAGAAAAATTAAAGGAAAAACAGAAATAAAATCTACTAGGCTAAGAAATTGAATAATATCCCAAATTCTTGTACGCGAAATTCTTAGAAAGATTACCCTGAGATACAGATTGTATAATACTTGTACTGAGAGTGAATAACAAAAATCTAGTTGGCTCTTTTAGTAGATTATTAGTCTGTATTAAAATAGAGTAGCGACAGGAAGGAGTTTATTTGCTTTGCTTTGAAACTGTCATGTCTGCAAAAATGTCCACTAGGACACTTTTTTCTTGTTTGAAGTTAAATTAGTTGAGCGACACTTTATATAATTAAAGTAAACATCTGAAAGGTTTACTCTGGTTAAAACGTTGTTTATTTTGTTTAATACCAAACAGATATAGTTTTCAAACTATAACGAGTTTGTTTATTTGCAACTACCTAAATACCGCTTGCAACAAAATCTATAAAGTTTTGCAGAATTAGAGAATTATTACATTATAATAACATTTCAGAAGAGCTTAACACATGTTACGGTTTTATAAAACTCTAAAGGATTCGTGGTAAGCTTCATAATTAAACTGAAATTCATTTTCCACCCAACTTTCTAACTAACAAAGCGAAAAAGCAAATTTACCCGTTCTTCTCTCTGGGTCTTGATAGGTTAGGGCTTGTAGCATGATCCTTTCAGAAACTCCTTTGTCGTTTCTAGAATGTACTGTCAGTCTAAGTGCATTTCTGCTTGACCACAATATTGCAGCAGGCACGAGAAACAGCGCTACTCCATCTGTTAAAAGAAATGCACAGTAAACTTTAGCAAGAAGAAGTATAATTGTGGTCATTTTGACAACGGCGCAAAAGAGATACATATAAACCGGGGTTTGTGGTCGCTATTGATTGGCCAATCTTCTAAACACTAACGATATATTATTGTAATATGACCTCTGTGGTACAGTGGCCAAAGGTCCGCCTATGAAGCAGGAGGTTGCGGGTTTGATTCTCGCCTCCGGATAAATATTTGTACGATGCATATATTTGTTCAGGATGTTCTGGTTATCTTCAAATGTACATGTAATAAAAATAGCCATCTATGTCGTGTAATTTATTGAGTATTATCTGTTATCTAATGACCATAACACGAGCTCTGCTTAGCTTGGGGTTGGTGAATTCCAGGAAAAAAATGATTTCATCTTTAAGAAAGGGATATTATTTGCTTGGGATTTTGTCACAAAACACACCCCAATCCTAGACTCGTAAGACGTAAACATCCCTTGATTAGCTAGTCTGTCATTAACCAGCATGTTCGTGCATGTCATGTGGTTTGGGATTCAAATTTCTGTTGTTGGATCTTTTTTATTCGGGAGCTTTGCCCGTCCCAGTTGGATTTCCCTTAGTCAAAATCAGCGGAAAGATATGGGGTTGTGTGAATTTGTGACCGGCATAAGGCAACACTTAAGATTCAAATCTTTTTGTTCAGATCAGAAAAAGAAAACAATATGGTCTGCGATAAAGCAAATGTAACAACCAAACAAATAGATATGTAGAGCAGACGAGGAAGATAGCATCACGATTAACACGAGTGAATATCGCGATACTTAACTTTTTATATACTTTAAGAACACACAAAGATGTCGGGAAAATAATAATGAATCTTTAGTTAAAAAGAAAATTACAATCAAAACCAGACAAAAGAATAGCGTTAGTTGTGAGTTGGTAGTAATGTAATAATATGGCGGGCTTGGGACGGTTTGTGTTAAAAATCGAGTATACACTAGAGACATACAATTCGTACAGTGTGTATTTATATAGTAGTCAACTGTAAAAAGGTCGTCTTCAATAAAACGCTCTAATTATAAGACAGCAAAATGTTTAAATTTCATATATAAAAACATTATACCGTAGATTAGAGATTAGCCTCGTTTAGGTCAGAGTAATTACGGACTCAGACGATTGTAGATCTTACACGCTTACAGTGGCATAGCTGATTACAAGTTACCATGGCTAGAGAACTCTTATTAGCAGTTCCATTAGACCGCTCAATTTCACTTAATGTACGTGGAACTGCGAATTCTGCCGTTTGCGGTAAGCCGTATAGAATAGAGAAATTACATTGGGATATAACCGGAGTACCTTCAAAGTGACCTCCAAGCTATTCCCGTTGTCGTTAAACTGCCTAAGGCTTGTTTTGAACTGTTACTAAGCAAAGTTTATTAAAATCTGAACTGGGCTTTTATTCGCACTAACTCTTTAATTGTATAGTTAACAGTGGATAATTAGATTTGTTTCTCGATTATCAGTTTGCATCTAACTGCAGCCTAACAGACAGCCTTAAATGGTTAATCTATATTTTCACCGATTAGGGGAGGCCTATGTACTAGGGAAGGCCTATGTCCATCAGTGGACTAATATGGGCTGATGATGATGATCATGATTACAAAGACTTTTATAAGATGACTCAAGTACCAAGTTGACAGACCACAATTAATAAATTTCTAAGAAACCCCCAGAATGAATACTATATACAGAACTGTTTTTTATTTCCATATCCTCCTCTACTAGTAAATGATCAGAAGATTTTACTTTTACTGTTTCACTTTACTTTTGTAAGGAAAAAAGTAAAGTGAAACAGTAAAAGTAAAATCTTTTGTTATTTAACAAAAAATCCCTCACCAGTCTCATTAGCTGTGAAATTGAACCGCACCACTCCACTCCCCGAGTCCAGCGCTTCAAGCACCACCAGCTGTGGTAGACCTCCGTCGTACCCCGTCACACAGCGCACCACTAGGGCATCCCCGTAGTCATCTCTGCTGGTTTCCTCGATCCAGTTGGAGCCATTCCCTGATGATATCGTGCAGTTGCGTGGTGGAGATGGACGGGCTGGTAAACGGGAAGAACAGAGACAACAATATAGAGGTTGATCCGAAAGGAGGTAGAAAAATATAGTTAAACCGTACGTCTCTACTCGCTACTTGCACACGTGGTTTCTATGGAAACGTGTTTCAAGGCCATTTCTATCCCATGGGAATTGATTTATTGGATGGAAATGCCATGTGTTTATTCCAGGGCTAGAACTACGTCTATTCTAACTTTCAACCCAATCCGTTCAGTTGTTTTTGCGCTGCAGATGCAGCCTACAAAAATACCTCAATAATAATTAAAATAAATACATAAGTGAACTGAGAAATATTTTTTGATTATCTGTTGCATGTATTTTTAAGAACTACTGTGTTATTATTTACTATTATTTTTGATCTTATCTTTAAGTGATTGTATTGGTTTAGTTCTATATTCATACTGAAATGTCGCACAAGTCTATCGGCGAGTTTTGTGTAGAGTAGGCATAGAGAGTACCTAATTATTATAGCGATAGTGTTCCGCACTATTTGTAAACGCTCCTGCTTACTCTCTCATCGACCACTAAAAACCCACGATAAGATTCATTGGCTTAGCAAAATATTAATCACGATTTATCAATACGGTGAAAGTCTTCACGACTGTTATTTGCTTTCGAATCGTAATTTGCTTTCAAAGCCGAGAGCCTTACATTAAGTTAAAACTCTTTAAACTCATTCAGTAAATAAAGTCAAGCCTTCAAATTGATTTCTTACCCCTATAAAGATGGTTCAACAAGCTTTACAAATATTTGTGATGTAAACTTTGAATCAATTGGCTTCGTCAATAGAAACTGAGAAAGTTGAAGGGATTAAAGTTTATCAATTAGAAACTTAAGGTAAGTTTAGCCACGAGGGGTATTATTTTGTACCTAGTTAGTTTATGGTAGCCCGTTTTGGTAAAATGATAAAACAGTTGAAATAATCTGGAGCAGGATTTGTGTATGACCGCTGAAGTTGGCACCTTGGCAAGCTAGCGAGCCATAATCTCGTTCACTAACTGCTGTAAATCGAAACTGGAGTACACTTCTGTTCAATATTGCTATGCTCGAGGAGGTGTTATAATTTTACTATGTTTCATGGGACGATCTGCTTAAATCTTGATATTAAATTGACTTGATTTAATATTATTATTTATTTATTCAAATTAGATTAACAAAATTTCATATATTCCAAAACGTCAAACGTTTTTTTACATCCAAAATAGGTCACTTCTTAAAATTTTGTAAATATTATTTGCAATTGCGTTAATACATAAAACAGAAGTCTAAGTTGGGGACTAAGAATAAAAATTATTTATCAGTAGGTAGCTCGTTAGGTGTAAAACAAACACATGACTACCTAAGTCTTTTGTTTTTGAGACAGAATGTAATAGAAAAGAAATCAATATTAAATTCGAAAATATAGACATGTCACAATAAAAACTAAAAATCTTAGAGGGCATAACTGTAATAGTCAATATAAGCAATTACAGGTTAAAAAGTACAATTAAGAATGAAAGAATCGAATCGTGAAATTTAGTGATGCTGACAAAGAACTATTGATCTCATTAGGATTATAATATAACGGTAGTGCTGGCCACAACAATCATAAAATATTCCCTTTTAGGTGTGAATATGATATTAGGACTTGCTTTGATCTAATCTTTGATCAAGCTTTGATCTAATCTTAACGACTATCTTCATCGTCAACATCATAAAAAGTGGGTAAATGCCCTTGCTATAAGCTATTAAAAAAATTCAATATTTACCACATCTTGCAGTAAAGAATTTTCTATCTTGCTAACCCATATATTTAACAGGCTTGATGAAAACAAAAGAAGGGTTTAAACAAAATCGCTCTATGTATGAAAAGAAAATTGTTAGGTACAGCAAATTTCACAATAGCAGACACCAATAACGCAGTCAGGGTGTGCGACTCGGTAGACTACGTTTAATAATACTATCTTAGAGGGTTTTACACCGATAAGCGAATGAGCTATCTACTGACTTTTAGTCTGGCTCTCGTGGTCTTGTTACATTTACATAATGAAGTATATATTTTTTGGATTTAAAAACTAACAAGCTTTTTTAAAATACGTTCATTATCTTTACAAAGTATTTAGGCATTCTTATTAAAGAAATTAAAAAGTACTGGTTAGATCTTGATCAAATTTTAATGGGCCAACACCACAAGCAAGATCAGAAATCATTAAAATCAGACAAAAAAGTTATCATATTGGTATCACATATCACACAAAAGAAACTAAATTCGAATGAAAAGAGACTACGATTTTTTGTCTCAACTCAAAAAAGCTAGCTAGATAACTGGTACATGTTTACATAAACTTTTTGCTTTGCAGCTAAAATTATGTTTAGATGTGTTAATTTAAATGTTTTTTTGTAATATAAATTAAAAGATACTTTTTTGTGACAAAATTTGCCCGCACGAGGCAAACCTGTATCGCGGGAAACCTGATTTCAGGTAAACAGTTCAAAACTCCTAAATCTATCTAGCAAGTACCTAGTATCTAAGTAAGTACTAACCTGCTGGTACAATCTGGAACACGCATGGGTGCGCCTGATTGCCCACCGAGTTGGCGCCGCGGCAGGTGAGCGCGCCGTAATCTCTCTCGCTGGCTGGCGTGTATCGCAACTCGCTCACACTACCATTTAACGTTCCTGAGAGAATTTATCAGTTTAAAATACCATCGGAAATGGTTGTTTGTACGTTGAGGAACTTAGGGTCGGAACGAATCAAGTGTTCTATAGTCATAGCTTCTTTAAGTTGGTGCGTACAAACGTTTTATTTTTGTAATGAACGATTATAATCGTAAATTACAAACATGAAATGTCTTGGTCACGAGGTACCTAGGTTACAAAAATAATACGTCTGTATACACATATGAATCTTAAAATGTGTGAACAAAAAAAGACACGTAAGAAAACCTTAATAAATACAAGCACAAATAACCTAATATAATACAAATAATTCAAGCCTTAAACAAATAATCGCAACGAGTAAAAAAAATGAGTTCAATAACCAAGAGAGAGACTGTACTGTTTACATTTTTATCCACACTTTATTTTGTTCATCAAATTTCAAAAAATATTATAGATTCTCAAAGCGAATAGCTGTTCCCTACATAGGAAATATTTTAGTATGTTTGGTGGTGCGAGTCACCAAGTTCAAACCCAATGCAATCCCAAAGCAAGAGCGTCGAATCTAAATAAAACTGTAAGGGGATTGTCTGCTAAGCCAAGCGATTCCATTTTCGTAAACATTGCGCTTCGTTACACATTCAGGGCGACAGACATGAGGTGCTGATTGAACTGTCTCGATGCGACTCAGTGTTAGACGAGGGTGCTCTGGGTGCTTACCTTCAGGAATGTGCTTAGAATTACAGACGAATATAGCAGTTTGATTGAAAAACGTCGGTACCTAAATTTTGTTTTGAGCGTGATCGGGGATAAGTATGTGTGATGTTTAGTGGCAAATGCGTAGGAATAAATTAAATCTTGATTATTTGAATGAAATGCTTACAGATCTGTATAGGTAGTGCAGCCAAAGTTGGCACAACTGCCTTTTGTTTTTCGTATAGATACTGTGCGGAATGATTGGGACGTCATCGTAGTCAGGGAGTTTAGAGACGCACAAAAAAACAAAGATCGTGGTAGAATAATATATGTTGAAGCTACTGGTATCGTAGGATAGGCATATTCGCCTTGACACTAAGTTAATTTGATCCCTGCTTTTTATTGATTTCTATGTTTTTTTTTTCTAAAATGCCTCTTTATGTAAGCATTGTTTTAAAAGAAAACCTCCTTTAAAAATCAGCCGTAAATCCTATCAAAAGAAATAGAAAAAACATAGTTTTTGCTATTAAACTCCTTTGGTATCACACTTACCATATCTAGCTGGAGAAACGTTAAAGCTCTCTCCACTGTTGTTAAACTGCCAGAAGAACGTGACGTCAGCCGGATCAGCGTGGACCGAGCAGCGCACGCGCAGTGCTTCATCTATCGCGGCGCCTACCACTTGAGGACTTTGTTCACTGCAAACTGGCGCAACTGTAGAAAAAATATAGCTAAAACCAACTCTTTCTGGCTGTGAATACGGTGCAAGATTTTCAGACCGACCAGAAATGGGCCAGGAAGTAAATAATTAAAATGCTGTTCAACTTACTCAGCATCATCTAGCTTCAAACTAAACAGTGCTTGTATAAGAATACCATTATATACCTTACATAGTAGGCGCGTAATTACACCTAAATACATTTCTATTTTCACAACATTTAATATTTACACAGCATTTTTTACTAAACATCTATAGGTTTTATAAGAATGTTTCCCAAAGACGAGAATTCAATCTGCAACCGTCTGCGTCACAAGCAGACCTCTGCTCTCTGTGTCACAAAGATCATCAAAAATAGATGAAGGTTTGGCTGTCAAGAATTCATTATGAGGCACAAAGAGGGCAATACCGGCCTTCCAAGGTATCGCTGGATTGATGAAATGGAAGCCAATTTCCGCTCACTCGACGCTACTAGTTGGCGAAAGACAGCTCAGTCCCAAAATTTCTGAAGAAGTCTTGTTGCGAAGTCTTGTTGCTATGATCCCTTTGAGGTTTGAGTTGCTCAATTTCAGGAATATATTGTTTTATATTATAAATATCCCATCTAAGTTTCGGACAGGCTGATCATAGAAATCAGGTACTTTTTAATAGTTTCCAAGTAATAACGTTTAGAGCTTTTAAAACACATCACGAATGTGCACTAAATTTAATGGTTTCTGGAGTTCTAGTGAATTTAACAACTGTAATTTTTAGAATGTAACAAAAGAGCTGTCATGTTATGACTAATGGCTTTTGGTCATCAAAAAGTTTCATAGAAAAGCAGACTACCTATGTGCAAAGGGAATCAAAAGTTGGATAATAACAGGTCAATCTTTTCAGGCGCCATCATTTACTGTTCATGTTCAACATTCGGCCGGCCTTCTAAATTACAGGCATAAAATAACAATAAATTTAAAAACTCCAAACAGCGAGGTTTCCTGTCGTAAAGCGATAAATATAAATCATGCGAACAATTATTTTGGCAGTGCCCGAATTATTTCGTCTTCCCCTCTTTCAGCAATTAAGTGTGGGGCTGGAAACGTCCACGGAAGGAAGCCCACGGTACGCCAATATACACGGCTGTTGTAAATCAATCGGCGGACGTGCTTGTTGATTTACAGACAACAGTATAATCAACGTTTAATCGAAGAGATTCAAGGCCCTAAAATGTTAACACTTGGTTAACTTCTGAGTGTGATATTTGAACAGCTACATTATATCTAAGCGTTTTCTTCTCTAGGCGTAGCTTTCAGCCTCTTAGGTACTGATTATAAAAGTTCCAATGAAGGGAAACCAACTCTGAAAATTCTGTCAAATAAACCTATATATTTACTCGTTCACATTGTTGTAACTGGCTAGTTATAAATTACCTTTGAAAGTGAGTTACCTGCTAAACCTCGAAGGTTTGACATCTCAAGTAAACCGTATAATGAGTTTGGGGATGTTGCTGAGCCGGTCAACATAATCTAAATCCACGCATATTTTGTCTCCAATTAGCGGCGACCCTTCCCACTCGATCGGAATTAATTCAACACAAATTGAGGAAATATTTCGCAATAATTCTCCAGAGCTCCTAAATATTTTGGATATTTAACTTTAGCAATTAGTGAAATTGGTTTGAATCTTTCCAAATGGAATTTTGTTAATCGTTCCCAATACTCGCAAACTGAATCAAAATGTCTATTAATCATTTTGTGACTCGAAATAAGCTAAGTTTGTCGGATAAGAACCACCCATGATCCATTAAAAATAATGAGCGAAATAAAGACGTCCAAGAGCCTACCAAGTACCTTAAGTGAGAACTTAAAATGTGAAGATATCAAAATAATTAGGAACATCAACACCTTACTTTAGAATATAAATGAAAACGAACTATTGTAACAAAATAAATCTACGTCCTGAAATAATACCTACCAGACTTCAAGCTCGGTTTCTCCAGTAAATTTAATGTATTTTTGGCGTAGGCTATAAATAATTATAGTCAAGAAACAGTAGCAACCGCTTATTACACTAGCGAGTAAATGTATCTTTAGGATTTGCTAGGAAATTTATACCGCACAGCCAAATAGAACAACGCTCTATGAATTTAAGTGAGCGCCACAACAGATCGAGCTGGGTTGGAGAATGGCTGTAATACAGGCAATAATTTTGATGATTTAGAGCCTTCAGTGCCTTCGTGCCAATTACTATGCGGGTGGTCGGTCGCGGAAGGAAGTCGGTACGTCGATCCCGACCGCGATCATTTGAATACTATTCGTAGACACATCGGTATTTATAGGTCAGTAATTCATACTCCTCTCTCTGTGACATTTTATGGGTTGCCCGGTGGCCTTGTGTCCGATGTAGGTATATTAAGGTTATGCAAATTAACTATCCTGTGTCCGGGAATTTAATGTTCACGTAATAGCGCCCCTGAGTTTCACACTTCCCCTGTAGTTTTGCTAAATTAAAATGTAAAGTAAGCTCGTTTGAGGTTCAGGATAAGCCTTAAGTAGACTTCGTAGTTATTTAACATATGTATTTTGAGTATGTTGCTACGACTTCGGTTTCGCTTAAGTAATTCTATTTTCGGAAATAATATTTTATTCATTTACGGTAAAAAGGCTCTTTTTGCATGTTTTTTTCTTCTAGAATAAAGGGTAATTAGTTACCATGCATTGGTAAAACTGAATTTAACTGATAATTATTATAAAGCGGAATTTGTGTGATAGGAAAGTGGAACTTAGCGAGAGAGCAATGTGAAATAAGCAGACCTTTGCCAAAACAGGTAAACAGAAGAAATGACGGTGTCGTAACAATAGTACAGTTTCTCAGTAACAAATTGTAAATATTTTTCTGAATAAAGGGCTTCAAACGAAATGAAATAAATTGCAAAAGTCACTGGCTCCTGAAATATAGTTCTGAACTAGTTCAGGAGCTTATGGACCCATTTCTGTTTGAAAAACTATAATAACGTCATTAAAAACAATTTTTCATTTTTTAACTTACTTTTTACAATACTAAGCATATTTAAAACTGTTCACAAAGGAACCAATTTAGATAAGGTTAAAACCCAAAAAGGGTCTTTTAAATTAGCAAATACTTACATTGGACTCGTAAATTGACCAGTTGGCTGGAAGTTTCTCCTTTGGTGTTGGCTGCTTTGCAGGCATAGGCGCCAGCTTCTTTTCTGGTGACTTTCTGGAGGACGAGCGAGCGTGTGCTCACAATGATTCCAGAAGACATGTTCTGTATCACCGGCCTGTCCTAGAGTAAGTTTGGGATTAGTCACACATTACAGGTTAACTTTGATTTATACATAACTAGCGACCCGCCCCGGCTTCGCACGGTTTTATTATATGTATAAACCTTCCTCTTGAATCACTTTATCTACTATTAAAAAAACCGCATGAAAATTCGTTGCGTAGTTTTAAAGATCTAAGCATTCAAAGGGACATAGGGACAGAAAAAGCGACTTTGTACCTTGTTTATACCTCTACTATGTAGTGATGTAATTTAATTTTAATCCGTGGTGTGTGAAATAAAAATTAATGTGTGTTATACATAGTTCAAAATTAAAAGACGAAGCGGCTGATCTATCATTTATATATCAGAGGACTTTACAGCTGTACCTACATTTCATAAAATTATTACAGAACAGATTCATTGTTATTTGAGGCTAAGGAGCGAACTATAAATTCTACTACGCGATTCCCTGAAGGGCTAAATTACAATATAAACTTTGGTTATTTGAAACTTACGTTGTGGTACCACGATATTCGATGCTCCCTCGGGTTTGCTCGTATATTGCACTCGAAGTAGACATCGTCACCTTCTTTGATGTCGTGAGGGTTCAGAGTGCTGCCCAGTGTCAACGACACTAGAGGACTGTCTGAATAAAACAATATCATAGAAAAATACAGGATTATAAAGTAAGATACAAGTGTCTAGGATTTAATTATTTCATTTTATAAAATAAATATAATAACAAGTATAATCTTTTAAGCTGATCCCACGCCTCATTTTAACACAGAGGTGGAAAGATTTCAATATTAGAAGACGTTTTCCTGAATTCAATCTGCGCTTTCGGTGTGGATAAAAGTAATTTTCATTGATGTGTATAGTGAGAATAATAGAGAAAAATGCATTTATAGTTAGTTGCTCTCAGTTCAAATAATACATAATCACATTTATATAATACATTTATACATTAGGTGACCCGAAACATGTATATCTGTCTTAGATATAAAAGTCATAGACGTCAATGATTGCAAAAAATAGGTAACTGTAAAAAGTAGCAGTAGTAAAGGTGCGATCAGAATGTCAACGTAAATAATTTTAATTATATCACAATATTGAAAAATTCGCGCGTTGGCTAAATTGAATGCCATTTTCTTAAAACAAACATCGACTGCATTTGATTCAGTCTGAAATAGTTGCGTCACATTCTGATCGGACCGGAATTGTAATGAAAAGACAAAAAAACTATCTTTGTCATTGAAATACCACAAATACAAGATACGTTTCCAAAATAATTCTAAATGTATTTGTTTGTATTACTGTACTAGCGGTTCATTGTTTTATAAATGGACATCAGTCCAAGTATGGGTTTTGCTGATACCAAAACGGAAAAATTGATTGCTTCCACAGACCAGTCAAATTAATACCACTAACAAATTTAAAAAAAAATCTTAAACTACAGCGCAATTGGCATAATTGTCGTAAATAGTGGCAAAAGCCTTCACGACTATAGTCTTCATGTCTACGAAGAAGAATGTTATAAAAAAAAAGAGATCATTTGAAATTATTGGATCGCTGTCTGAAAATTATTTCTCTCTATCCAGCAGTAAGGGCGCGGAAACGAAACCAATAATAGCTATCGTAACTAAGTACAACCTCTACTAAGACACTTTACTATAACTTTTCTCTTTCTGTTCCAATACTATGTATGTTAATGTACAATTCAAGGCTAGTCCACACAAAAGATAAACTATAACTGTTAACCATAATTTTTACGTTCCAACTCAGACTTTCCACGATTATCAATTACACACGATTGAACGGAGGTCAGTTTGGTCATTTATCAATTTGAAAGGAATAGGAATGAAATATGTCAGTAAATAAATTTAAATGATATAACAGATACTAACATACAATGTTGAGCAGGATTTGGTCATCGATGGAGGTCATGGGGAGACTAGGGTTAGCTGCTACACACTTGATGGTAGCCCCGTTGTCGGTTGGTGAAGGAGTGAAGAGTAGCGTGCTGATTGACCACGTCTCGTTTGAATGGTCTGTTACCTGGGATAACAAAAGATAATATTTATTTTTTGGCTTACATGAATTAAAATATAAAAGAAAAAGAAAACTTTGTTCAAGACACTTGCTTACAGCTCTAACATATATTTTGTTTATTACTATGTATTTAACTAACTTTATTAAATTATGCTTGAATTTATACTAATTACAATGATGAAAAGGTTATCTTGATACTGTTGACTCGGTTTTTTTAAACTTTATTTTCTTTTTGTAGTGCACTGATAGAATTTTTTAGTTTTCCACTAAATTAATTAAATTGTCCGTATGTTCCATGAAATAAAATATTAAGGATAATTTGGATTTTCAAATTTGTTTACTACGCGTGTTTTTATCTGCTCCAATAAAATTTAAGATTAGATTGTTTTAGATCGAGATATAAGTTATTCTGAGGTGTAATCCTTTGCCGTATCGTAATCCTTTGATGTAGCCTTTTTGAGGTCTGTTATCGGTGTTTCAACAAACCAAAGGTTCTGCCAGAAATTCAGCGTTGCTCAACCTTGTGGAGAAACTTTAAGCAGGCAGACTCTTGTTATTTTTGGAGGTTTTTACATTCATGTAACTTTTATATAGGACATTGTTTAACACGTAAATCTTTGTGCCCAATACATTGTTTTATTTGTTTAACTATTTCTTTAAATGACGGATCTTGTGATTCGCTTTTTAGCAAGAGTCAAAAAAAATCACAACGAAACCAAAAGCAAAGGTTTCATTATAATAATTAATCGATATAAATGTCGCTGAAATATTTTAAACGATTCATACTCATCAAAATACTGAAATAAAAATTCACTAAATGTCAAAATAATCAACTCAATTTTACTATCAAATCGTCCCAGGTAAAAACGCCGTAAAATAGATTTCACCCTAACCTCCCCACGTTTCTGTCACGAACTTTATCAATAGCACGCGTACAGCGTAAAACGCGGTAATTAAACTACGTTCACTCTAATTTCAGTAAGCGTGCGCGGCAGGTAATCCCTCAATTAACTTTCATTGTAAACCCAAACACGCAGTCCACTCGATTGTCGCAGCAAATTCGCCTGCTGATAGACTATGATGGACAATGATTTAGAGCGAATAATTACCCGCATTTGCACAGGAAATTATTGGTAGTGGGACATCAAACGGCTACAGTATCTGGTAAGTTTTATTCGACGAAACTTGATTGATGATTTTGTTGATGATTTTTCTTTTGACTAAATATGACTTGAATTATGACGCAAACAGGAGCTAAATTAGCGCCACCGCTTATTTTATCATGATAATTACGTTAAACAAATGAATTTCCAAAATTCACGTTCAGTTTGTTAAACCTAACATAAACTTTTTTGGCTACTTCCCATTACATCCAAAAAAGTTTCCCAACCACATCCACGCTCATTTTTAATAATAAAATATTATTCCCACTCACATCCACAAAAAGTTTAAGTACAGTCAACATACGCACGGCTTTTGTCTTTATTTTACTTGATTCTACCAAAATATCTAATGTTAGCTATGTACTTACTACTTATCATGATAATGCTACCTTAATATGAAAATATTTTTTTTTATCACGTGTAATTAAGCTTTATTAACAACGAAAATTACAAGCAAGGAATAGAAAAATTACAACTAGTATTTACAATTGAAACCATTGAGCTAACTGCAGACGGTTGCAAACAGTCTAAAGGTAGCTCAATTGATCCATTTCAATACCAGTCGAAAGCGTCCCCAAGACACTGGCTGCATTACCACGCTGTATGGCAATGCTAATGCGCTGAGCCAGATATTAAAAATATCAATAAATTCGACGCAAATTATAAATAAAAAATCAGCAAATAGGTAAGTAGATAATATACATAGTTTACTAGTCAAGCTTACTAGCAAAACAGAAATATTTGTTTATCCAAGCAGAGAGCAACTTAACCCCCTCTTTCTCCATCTCTCTTTTTCTGTTGCATTGAACAAAAATGCAGCTTTTTATCAGTTAGGCCAACTGACCTTTATCTATTGTGACGCTAAGTGCAAATGAGCTGCACCTACCTGCTACTGTGTACCTGTGCTCCAATTTAATTTTTTTTAAATTAGCAAAAGCATTAGGTCTGACCACAAACGAAAAAAAACATGTGGGATTATGTGCCGCTTTGGCTTATTTGCCTATTGAGGATGTTGAAGATGGGTTGGTTATTATGGAATCATGTGCAACCACCGAAAACATTACAAATTTTAACAACTATTTAGTAGACACCTGGCTTAACAACGCCAATCTACCTTAGGAAATGTGAAAATAATCTATTAGTTAAGGGTCGATTATACTGTGTTTTTTAATTATTTAACATACTTAAGGCTGATTAACTGTGATAATCTATATTTTTTTAGTTTTAATATATTTTATTTTAGATTAATGTTTTGATAATAAATACAATGTGATTTTTCGAACCTTGATCAAACGAAATGTGCGGATACACGACACATATTTATCGATAAAAACCGAGATAAAAAAAATTTAATGTTATTTTTTTTAAACACAAGTCAAGTACAGATATCAACAGGAATCTCAACTGATTTAATCTAAATGGCAGAAAGTACCTAATTTAAATGGTGAATAACATGACAACGGAAAGAGATAGACCCCCAGTTTTTGAAGGATTTGTAGAATAAATTATGAAGTTTAATACAACATGCAAAAAAGTACACCTTAATTACCTAGTTTTAAAGTTACAGAGAAAAAATAAAATAAAAATCGTTTATTTTTGTCTTATTTCTAAAAAAATACTGTTTTTACTACGCTTATGTATCGTATTTGTATTTTTTATTTATTTTATTAGCTAGGTAAACTATCTAGCTTTCAAATGAGACTACTTCGAATAAAATAAACCATTTACTCAAAAAGAAACGAAGAAAAAACCAGATGAAGTAGTCTTCATTTTAAAAATTATTAAAACTGCTTTGTTTTTGAGATAAATAACATATAATTTTTTTTATCTTGATTTTCACCGATAAATATGTGTCGTGTATCCGCACATTTCTTTTGATCAAGGTTCGAAGAATCACATTGTATATGATTTCCTGTTTTACCTTGATATTTTATCACAAAATAAATACATTAATATGTTTGACAATTCTCTACTTTTTTCTTCTCAAATAATATGTTCAGTATCCGTATTAGCTTACCTACTAGGTTTAAGCATCCTACTATCAGAAGATTCTCGCGCTGACGGTACCTCAACTTTGCATGGATGTGAGTGGGAACTAATGTATGAACGAAAATATTTTTAAAATTATTATTAAAAAGGTCCTTGGATGTGGTTGGGAACTAATGTATGAAAGTTAAATTTTTCGAGAACAATGGTTTTGGATGTAATGGGAAGTAGCCACTTTTTTTAAAGTATATGTAGTAGTTTTATTTTGTCTAGTTTATGACGAGATTCGAAGTTGCTCTTGATGGCCACCAAACTTTGTTTTCGTATCTCTTTATGAAATAGACAAAATGAAACTACTACAGATGCAATAAAAAAAATCTTATGTTAGATTTAACAAACTGAACGTGTCAATAGTAGTAGTTAGTCCCTAACTAAGGAGAAGAAGATTAATTCAAATTGCTGTAAGAATTCTATGCTCACCATTTTCTTGTCATAGACCCTGTTGTCCTTATACCACGTGATGAGGGCGGCAGGTCGACTGCCTTCCGCGACGCATTTCAACGAGGACGGTGATCCAGCTATCAGCTTCGGAGGTCGGTTCACCAGGGATACTGAGAGAGGTGGCACTGAAATGAATGGAGTTTGTTAATTAAATAATAGGCATTAACGCCTACAGAGATTAGTGAACGATAGTGCTTAATTGTCCCGAGTGGATTTTTTTTATTTTCTTCATTTATTTGAAGGCAATTTAGTCAAGTTGACTGTGTCACTCGCATAGGGACAAAATTAGATTTAAAAACGAAAATTTGGTGTCGGGCTCTGCGCAATAGTGAAAAAAATCTTTACTGAGGTTTTGTTAGTACTACAATATTACACAATGTTGCTGTATAATATATATGTTAAAGTCGTTCCTGATCTTTTTGTATTTATTTCCTAAATATACTCGTTCTTAAAAAACAACGGTTTGAGGTTTGTTGATAAATAAATAATGCTAAACAAAACTCCACATTCTGTGAGGACGAACGGAAGCTGTAATTTTTTTTGCAAGGCGAAAATAACAATTTTCTATTGACATTTCTGAAATATATAGATAGAAATACTCAATAAGCCACTGAATACCATAAACCCTCAAGAATGCGGAAAAATGATTATCGAAAATCATTATCATCGCTGATTTGAAGTTAATTTTCATCTCTCCTGTTACATGAATGAGCAGAATGACCGCTTCTGGGTTTGGAAGCTTCCAAATTGGGACTGGAGGAAATTTGGTTTCAACTTTCAACCGGATACACATAATATTTTCTCGAAATGATGGGAAAAAAATATTTATTAAATAAATACCTAATCAAAAAAAGTATAGCAAACTATAACAGGTGATTAATTTTGCCCCTTCCAATGAGTATTGGAAAACGCTTTAAATTTGCCCCATCTTATAGAAATATACTCCAACCAGTTTGATTTCATTCTAGAACAGTAAAAATAAAACAAAGTGGTTAGCTTAAAAGGCTTTAGAATATTTTTTTATGCGAACACGTAATTTATTTCTGTAGCTGTCCTTGAGCAAAATAAAATAAGTTTGGTTCTATTCCCTTTTTTCTACAGAGATTTGGACAGGTGAAGTCAGCTCAGAGTTAGTAATTGAATATGGAAAGCAGTTTTGCCAAAACGAGATTTAAACAAAATGTTAAATGAATCTGACCAAATCTAATGTTTGAATTAAAGTTGGCTTTTAACCGGCTGTGCAAGGAAGTTGTAATTTTTTTGAGTTTTTTTCTGCCCGCGGCTTCTCACGCTTTGTTTCTAAGGAAACGTCTCAAAGCTATTTCTATTCCATAGGACCAGATTTATGGGATGAAAAATATGTGTTATTCCAGGGCTTAAACTATATCTACTGTATTAATTTTATTGACTATCAATAAATGTAGTAGCACATTTATTTTAAGACTCTTAAAAAAGTCTGTTTAGTTTATTTAAACATGCCCTATAAATCAATTTAATTTTCATGTAATGGTTTTCAAAACATTCTACGTTAGGGTGAACAAATGAGATATAATATAGAAAAACTTTTTAGAACACAGCCACAACCTCAACGAAGACTAAGTAAAACCAAAGCGAACGAAAACTTGAAGGAAAACTTTTTGAAGCACATTTTTAAGCCCATTGTTATATGATTAGCAAGTACAAAAGTAAAAATGACTTTGAATACGGCTCATTAATTTTAATGTAAAATTGCAATTAGCCGAGTGGTTCCAACCTTTATTCGCCTGGAAATTGTGATTTGTTAAAAAGGGCCAGACTATCTGTTTTACGTGGCACTTAATTGGACGACTATCTTTTCATCGTCGTAAAATTGAAATTACATTCTGACATAAAGAGGTTTCATAAAATCTTTTCAAGCGGCGACTTGTGCAGGCTCAAGTATATTTAAATTTTTCACCGAAGCTATATTTTATTTGGAGGTAAGCTGGCAGACTTTAATTAAATGAAAATATTGTGGACAGGTATAATTAAATTCAACATTTTTAAATTTCCATATTTTATAACTTTTGGAGTTATTAAGCTGGAAAGTGATACTATAATTATACATTTTAGTTTTTAGAATATTATCGTGAATCTTAAACTGTTTTCTTAGTTCGTAAATATTTTTCATTATGTTATAAAAGTGTCTTACAAAACATTTTGCCCAGATTTAATCAATGAACTTAAAATAACGTTAAGCTTTATGGAGTCTAGACTAGACACAAATTCATTGACACAGATCGAAGTGTCTGTGTGATATTTCAAAGTATTAATATTGCAGGCACTGACAGTGTTAAGTCGACTAATTGGCGTAGCAGGCAGCCGATTTTATAAACGAGATGCGAAAGATTTTGTCTTTCTAGAACCTTTATGGTTTTCGTAGTTACAGTCTTTATTCCGTCTATATATTATGTATCAAAACGACGAAAGTTATTTTGATAAAAAATCTGGTATTCAATATAGTTTACAGATTACATTTTGAAGCAAGGTTCATTTGGCTAAATACAAAAAAAGTGAAAAAGCGGTGAACTTATTTTTAATTTTAATAGATAAATGGTTTCATAGGCTTTGTACATCACAATCTATAGTGGTGGGTCTAAATG
Source organism: Eupithecia centaureata (assembly GCA_944547425.1). Classification (NCBI taxonomy): domain Eukaryota; kingdom Metazoa; phylum Arthropoda; class Insecta; order Lepidoptera; family Geometridae; genus Eupithecia; species Eupithecia centaureata. Next base: position 6,809,323 of record OX155690.1, read on the forward strand.
TTTTTAGAATCCTGCTGAATTCTAAAAACATCTAGACCCATCACACAATGCGATCAAGTGCTGCTCGCCATTTTGTCACAGTGTTGTCTTAGTCCCATTAAACCATAATATAAACTCCATTACTCACAGTTTAACTCAAGTCTCACACTCTTCTCCTGTGGAGGGACTAAGTTAGTATTAGCTGCTCTGCATTTGAAGGTGGTGTTCAAGTTCTCCCTCTTCAGGTGTGGTAGCTCTAGCCTGTTCACCACCACGTGTGTATCAGTCTTCATGCCGATGTACTGAGGAGCTGGAGTTCCATTTATCCACCAGCTCACTGTCGGTTCCGGGCGACCTGCAAGATAAAATTTTGCATAAGATGATTTAGAAATCAGAAATCAATTACTTTATTTCTTTAGGCTAACAAAGTAAGCACTTATGTAGACAAGTCAAATTTTAAACTATCCTACTAATATTACAAACGCGAAAGTTTGTAAGTATGGATGGATACATAGATGGATGTTTGTTACTCTTTCACGCAAAAACTACAGAACGGATCTAGATGAAATTTGAACAAAGATAGATTATAGTTTGGAATAACACATAGGCTACATTTTATCCCGGAATTCCCACGGGAACGGGATTACGCGGGTGAAACCACGAGGCGCTGCTAGTAGGTATATAATTATCAAAATAATATAAGAAATAAAGCGTGTTCTAGAGAACATTCTGTTGTCTAAACATTCTCATTTCAGTATATTTTTGGCTAGAAATAGAACGAAAAAATCCACGAAATAGCGCAGAAAAGCGAAACAAGAAAACAAAATTCTTCGACATCTGTTCGGCGGCCACAATGGCGTCCTCACGCGGACGTGTTGGCTCGGCCGCTGAAAGGGTCACGTTCCACAGTATTGCAATTGTATTGGGGTTTTCTCTATTCCGTGGTTTGCTTAATCTTGGAAAGGATAGGTGGGTCAGCAGAGCCCAAATAGAATCATGTGTTTCTCAGACCGGTGTATAGTATACCTTATTGCCTTTTCAGTGTATACGTACACACGAAACATACTGACGCTTTTTACCCGACTTAAAAACCTTCGCTCTCAATTCGGCGACGACCACGCGTTTCCATTAGTAATATAAGCTTTTATAATGTGGTATTATATATTTTAGTTTTAAGGTATATAGGACCGTAGAATAAGTTATATCAGATCTGTCTACAAGTTCTGAAGTTGTCCGAAATATTATATGATTTCATAATAATTATAATTCGATTGTATTCTTTATGTCTACACATTTATGAGTTTTAATTTTGTATATAAAGAATTTTTTAGGATAGATTTTGATGACTACTACTAAGACTGCTGTCCATCCGTCTGTCACCGGACTCGCATGAACTGTGATAGTTAGACATTAGAATTTTCAAAGTTCAACTCACACACAACAGTTGCCTGGTTTTATTTATAAAAGCTGACGCATAAAGTACAATTTAAATTAAGAATAGAATTGAATATTTTTTTCGCAACGCAAAACACGTTAAAAAGTACAGACAAACAACTTAGTCTCGTGTCACAAAACGGTCTCTGCCCCAGCATGAGCTAGTTGTAAACTCGTTAAAACCAAAGCTGGTCTTCCGACAGAGCCGTGTCGTGAGGGAAGAAAAAACGATTGACTATAACTATTGTTGTACAATATTCAGGGCGAAGGTACGTGCGAAAGCTAGTGCACTTAAATTCCTGTATTAGCTTAGCAATGTATGTAATGTGCCGTACATGTAATGCAGGATGTTTATTGTTTTACCTGATTTCCATTTTCCTTTTTTATTTTATCTTCATTTTAACTAAATGTAAATAATAAACCAGTTGCGATCTAAGCACCGTTGTAGTTTTCTTTTCTATACTGATACCTCTGACACTTGTTTTTTTATTTATCCAAACTTATTAGCTTGATACATTGATAATGCTCTCATATATTTTACTTTAAATAATTTGAAGTCGTTAATTTTTTTAAAACAATTTACTATTAACTTTTACACTAAAATAATTTCACTATCTTTAGAACAAGTTTATGTATGGTGCAAGCGAAGCATGGTTTTGGGTTACTGATTAACAATGCAATTTTTTTTTACAACAATATTAATGAAGCTGCATTTACATTCACTTAAACGTTTAGAAAATGTGACCTAACATTTTACCAGTTGATATTCAAACTTGGCAATAACCCTTGACCGGCTGTAGGCTAACAAATATTGAATAGGTGAAACGTTTGTGATTTTAACTATGCAATTTCGCACGTGAATGTATTTATAAAAGTGTTTTCGTGTTTTTAAACAAATAAGATATTCGTAGAATCACTTTTCGACAAACCGAATGGGCACTAACTACCTTTTCTACGCGATATTTAATAATTTAATTGAAACTCTTCGTTCAATGAAATACTATTAACGAGCGATTTCCTATTTAGAAAAGCATTTTTTTTTATATTGTTTTGAAAAGTTCACTCACTTTAAGATAAGATCTGTTCAGTAGTTTTGGCAGCAAGAGGTAACAATATTCAATATTAATTATAATTATTATAATATAAATATAATAATTATTCAATTATCAATATTTATTCATCCATTTAACTATTTATGCATCCAAACTTTCGCATTATATAAAATTAGTGTTAATTATTCCAACGAATGAACCGTAGCTATTCTACGCCGTAGAGACTCTACGGCGTAGAGGGTCTACGAGCTACACTACTTTGGGAATTTGATCTTTGGTTAAAAAAAACAAATGAAATATTTGTCTGTCCATTTATCTGGTGGCATAATTAAATATGCCTGATAACAGGGTCAAAGCCTAAGCTCGCGTCCACCCCACTGCGTCATCACAATTGGTGAGCACACAGGCGAAGATAATCCGTACTGGCTCAACGCCAGCCGGCCATACTGCGGACTTTTCAATGAACCTATTCAGACGGAATATCTCTTCTAATGTTTCCATAAAAGAAATCAAGCAATAGAAAAATTTAACTCCACTGTTCGACTTCAGTTCTTAATGTTTCTGAACGGGACAGCTCTGGATTAACGCCTTTGAATTGTTACTGTTACTGGATTTGTCTGGTTTGATATCGGACTTAAATTATCTTTGAGATATTTCTTTGACTTTCGTTGACTAGCACTGTTTTTGTGAAAAAACACCTACAGGCAACATTAACACGAATCGTGAATGTCATTGGGGGAATACCCATAATCAACACTGCGATCCCCAGCTCACATGCCCAGGCATGTGAGCTGGGGATCGCTGTTTGGTGGTGGGGTTGTACTGCAAGGGTGTTGCTGCCCGACCGCGGTATATCCCTTAGTCGCCTCTTACGACACCAACGGGAAGTGCTGGGGTGGTGGAATTCTAACTCAGCACCGCAGGGCATTGATGATGTTGATGATGAATGTTTGCGGGTTTACAAACCTTTGTATACCTATACATCTTGCATTTTTAATGCGTTTACCAAACTACAATAATTTTATTATAGTAGGTAAAGTAGTAAATCGTTACTATTGTTTTGTTGTTGGTTAAGCATTTTTGTTGAACTAAAACGAGCATTCAATCGTTCAGGCTTCTAGATTCGAAAATGTCTTTAGAAATCGATTGTATTTGTAGTAGCTTTTTAATGTTACTTCATTTACCCACTCTAGTACAGTTTGCAGTAACAGCCCCTACTGAAATGGGTTTAATATTCAAAAGTAATATCAGTTGAAGATTGAAGTGTATTTGAAAATGTTGAAGGTGTACGTTTTTATTTGCTATGTCTTTCATAAGTATGCTAGATATGCAAAAGATATAAAAGAATATTGCAGGTATTTCGTATGAATTGCAATCGGGTTGTATAATGGTATTAAATTTTGAGCGACGACCCCGAGTTGAAATGTATAGACGATGAATTGTCTGAGAGCTATAATTTCAGTAACAATCACTATTTTATTACTTTAAATTAAAGTTAGATTGCGATTGGGTTTACGACACTGTGGATATCTTTGATGTTGACGAGTCTTTGATTTGTATTTTATGAGTGCGCTACGTTACCTCGAAAAACGGAACACCGAATTACACGTCCCCGAAAGCATACGACTACGAATTACTTAACAACGAATGCACGCTACAACGAAACACTCCATGCCGAATGCATGTGACCTCGAATAACGATATCTCTAATGATCACCAACACGAATCACATGACAACGAATGCACGCTTCCAGGAAACACTCAACGGCAAAACCACGCTACCTCACATAACCCAACCTCGAAAGAAAGAATCTCGAAACTCTAGTAAGGATTAAATATTAAACCTGAATTTCTTTCATTGTTTGACAATTTTACACTAAGCAACATTTCAAAAAAAGAAAAATGCTATGCAAATTATTTTGCAGCAGAAGAGAAAATTATATTATCAACATTTCATGTATACACATACGTACGTAAGAAAGACCATCTCAAAATGTGATCCATGGAATCTCCAATTCAGATTCAATGTCCATTGTTTCCTTTTTTTTCAAAGTAATTTTTCATCTTTTCTTCCGTATTTTCTTTTTATATGCTCTTTGGGTTTCTTCAGACTGTGGATTTATTTATTCTACCATCATTTCAGTGTGTTTGCAAAAGTGTGTTTGTTCCTTGCAAAATTCTTCCAATAGTTGCTTTTTGTAAAATTGTCAAACGAATAAAGAATTTTTGTTTAAAAATTTAATCTTTAATAGAGTTTAGAGGTTCTTTCTTTCCAGGTTTGGTTATGTGAGGTAGCCTGGTTTTGGCGTTGAGTGTTTCCTGGAAGCGTGCATTCGTTGTCATGTGATTCGTGTTGGTGATCATTAGAGATATCGTTATTCGAGGTCGCATGCATTCGGCGTGGAGTGTTTCGTTGTAGCGTGCATTCGTTGTTGAGTAATTCGTATTCGTATGCTTTCGGGGGCGTGTAATTCGGTGTTCCGTTCTTCGGAGTAACGTAGCGCACTCGTATTTTATTAACTCGAATTTGTCTTCAACGTGTAATAATAAAATCTACGTTGAATACAAGTTTGCAAATATTTGCAAAATGATGGATTATTTTAGAGATATTTATTTTACTTTATGAGGTTTGTGATTATGAAAATAATTTGGCTTGCTTTCTAAACTATAAAAAGTCTTCAAATTCTTTAAAGTAAAATAAAGTCTGAACGAAATAATAAACTTGTACCAAGTATATAGATACCAAGCAAATAAATTAAATTCTTTTGTATCCGACTACAATGATCCATTATTTAAAAGCTCTTATAGTAAACGTGAGTATTCATAGAGCAGGTCAGTAGAGAAAATAACAATTATCTCAACCTAGGCTCCTGTTTGACCAGCAGTGTACGTACCTACAAGTAAAAAAGGCTTATGGTTTATTTTATAATGTGGAGTATGATACTGCCATCTCCATGACTTACCTCCTCTCACTTCACAGATGAGAACCAATGCAGACCCTTCTACCAGAGGTCCCACGATACCAGAAACATCCGCACCAGACTTGTCGTAAAGTAAAATTTGATGAGGTGGTACTGAAACAAAAACTTTAATTTTATAACGAGTCAGTATCACTACATAAACGCTTGGATTACTCTGTTTGTCTATTTATTTTTCATGCCTAGAAACAACTGAATGGACTTTATTGAAATTCGACGCCTATGTTAATAAATATCCATGCTGAAATAATAGTTTTTTCCAAGTACTTTATCAAGCGAAGCCATGGGTAGAAGCTAGTTTATTCAATAATATACCAAGGTTTGAAAAAAGCTTTATTAGCGAAAATACTATCACCGATTTAAGATCTATACGATAACTTACCATAAACGAGAGATCTCCATTCGATAAAATATCAAATTTAACATGAAAGCATTTAAAGCTTACAAGCGGTCCCTTCCCTCCCTTCAGTAAGATATAACATTAGCGAAATACCGTTTGATTATGATTTCACGCCATTAATACGCCCTTCTCCATTCTCGATGGTAATAGGATATTTTATGGTGTTATGAATACGGCTGATTACGTATGAGAGCTTTGTGCAAGTCCTTTCAACAAAGATCCTCGCAAATTACCTCTCGGCGCGAACACACTAATGGATCACCAGCGGAGCATATACATAGTTACTTTTTTAAAGCCTTTGTGAGGCGAAAAAGAAATTACTTCATCTTCTTTGCAGATGGTTTTTTGCGCCTTTTGATTGTGTTGTTTAAATAAACCGGCTAAGTGTGAGTGGGATCATCCGCTAAGATTCAGTAAGATTTGTTAGTTACACGGTTAATTAACTTAGGTATACGTATTTACTACGTACAGGTATCATAATGGTAAATGAAGTTTATAAATTCTTGATTTTATTTTACAACATAGTCGGCAAGATATCATATGAAATGAAATGATTGATGAAGTATTTATTTGCTTAAATATAGGCTAACAAAAATGTTCTTATATTGTATACTCATACCAAATTACAACTTTCCAAGGTAAAAACTCTTTTATTAAAATACTAGCAGTGCCTCGCGGTTTCACCCGCCCTAATTCCTATTTCCGTGAGAATCCCGGGATAAAATATGTGTTATTCCATATCTTTGTGCCAAATTTCACCCATATTCGTTCAGTAGTTTTTGCGTGAGAGTAACAAACATCCATCCATTCATACTTATAAACTTTCGCGTTTATAATATTAGTAGGATTTTCTTAGACGAGGACCGACAGGCGGACATTGGCGAATATAAAAGAGTTTCTTTTCAACTACGGAACCCCGAAAATATAATTCAATATTTTTTTTTTTATTGAAATGCATTACACAATTATTCCGAAGCAATTACTCAAGCGTGGCACCACGTAGCTTGTAACGTACATGAATAAAATCAATTTGGCGACATGTACACATCCCCCGAAATAATGAATATGGCTGCCGTTAAAACGACATAATGTCATCAAGGTCCTTATTTAAACCTGGGCACATGCAATTGAAAAAGATAATGAAAGTTTTTACTAATCTTTGACTAATCGTTTTGATTACCTGCCTGCAACGCAGGTTGCGGTTTGATTTCCGCCTCGGAGCAAATGTTTGTATGAGCTGTAAATTTTTGACGGGAGTTCTGGGTGATTTTGTTACCTATTTCTATATCCTAACTAATATTATGAATGTGAAAGTGTGTTTGGTTTTTGTTTTTCATTATAAGTATAGAAACAAACATAGCCTATAGTTTTGTTCTGACGTGGTTCTGACAAATCATTAAATTCCTAGGGAGATTAATTTATGAAATTCGATTTAAACAAGGGTGAAACCGCGGGGCAGCTAGTAAAGTATATATATCTTAGCACCTATAACAGAAGATCTGCCTTCTTTAGGGTTAAATGATGCTTTATCGATTGTCCAGCATTATGAAAAACTACGGCCGTAAAAGACTATTTGGCAACTGAATTTGATTTATTCAAATCCCATTTCCTTTTAAATCTAACCTGTCTAGTGCAGATTTTATCTGTGTCATCGTCGGCGGTGAGTTTTTATCAGCAAGGCAGCTGAGCAGCTTCGCAATCCGGGCGACAGTTCATAATTAAAATGTCTGCGCGATGTCATCAGCCGCGATGCTCCCGCGATGCCACATAATGACTAAATTGATTCCCTGTCGGCGTTCCTCATAAAATTTCCATTATTACTTCCTTCTTTTGTTTTATCTTGGAAATTTTGAGTTAGAGTGAGGACGAAGATATAACGTGCCTACAGAGAATTGTGATGGATGTTTATGGCACTTGATCAACTAAGGTAATCTGTAAGATTGGGACTTTCTTTCAAGAAGAAAAGAGTAGTACTGTGTATTAAATACTTTACATGGTATTGTTTTTGTAGTGTTGGTTCCCGGGAAATAACAGGTAAATTACATCAACATTTATGTCTCAGATAATAAGGCGAGTGGCGTATCAGAGCAGGCTACGCTTTATCTGCTCGTTTTAAAAATATGAACTAGCAACGCCCCGCGGCTTCTTCCGTGTGAAAATTTATGAAAAGTATCCAAGTAAGTCTTTTCATGGCCTAAAAATACGCCTATTCAAAGTATCAGTCCGATCGGTCCAATAGTTTTTTGCGTGAAGAGGTAACAATCCATCCATCCGTCAAAACTTACGCATCTATAATACTAGTATCTGCCCGCGGCTTCGAATGCGTTGTTTCTATGGAAACGTTTCAAAGCTATTTCTATCCCATGGGGACTAATTTATGGGATGAAAAGTAGCCTTTGTTTTATTCCAGGCCCAGAACTTCATCTCTTTCAGCCCTATTCATTCAGTAGTTTTGGTTACAAACATCTATCCGTCCATCCAAACTTTCGCATCTATTATTATTAGAAGAGGCCTATGTCCAGCAGTGGATTCATATGATGATGATTAGTGTTATTAGTGTGACTTACCAATAACAGTCAGGCGTATTTGAAAGTTCCTAGTTGGCGAGTTCTTGAAGTCCACTCTACATCTGTAGACACCTTCATCGTCCAGCTGAACGGAGCTGAGCGTCAAGGAGGCTGGTCGAGCTACCGTCAGGAAGTATGCCCGAGGACCGAATGCACCAGGATCTGACCATTGCAGGGCACTGTTGAATGACCGGCCCCTCACGTCGAAGCTAGAACAATAATTAAGCTTTTATACAGCCCTGGATTCGCACAAGGTTATCTTAATCACTACATAGTATAAAACAAAGTCGCTTTCTCTGTCCCTATGTCCCTTTGTATGCTTAAATCTGTAAAACTACGGATTTTGATGCGGTTTTTTTAATAGATTGAGTGATTCAAGAGGAAGGTATGATAAAACCGTGCGAAGCCGTGGCGAGTCGCTAGTAATTTATAAAAGAACAAGCGATTTTTTGACTCGACGATACCCAGCCCAAACCACTAACCACACCTTTTACTACACAGACATCCGATTAGAGGGAATTTTTAGAAATCCCGAAATCAGAATCTAAGAGGATGAAAAGGGTGGTTCAAGTTTTTTTGGTGTTTTTTGTAACTCATTAATCAGTAGCTCGATTAGCTTCGAACTTACAGAGAATACTAAAAATTTAAAATTGTTGAGCATATGTTTCATAATTTTTATTAAGGTTCCTTAAAATAGGGTAAAACGGGTCATTAAATTTTGTGATTCGCTTTTGGCTCCGAATTGAAATGTATATAACTTTGTAATGTATGATTCCTATGACCTCAAATTATTAGACATTCAGAAAATACTGAAACAATTTTAAACACGAATTCGGGAATAATCGAAAATACCATAAAAAGGGTAAATTGAACAGCATCTAGTAGTCATAGTCATCTAGCACCCATAACTTATTAATCTGGGTCCATAACACAACCTATAACCTGCTTTGTGGATTGTCAAGCATTATTATTTTATTTGTCTATTATAAAGATAATCGATAATATTTGGAATTATGAATCGAATCACTACAGAGAACATAAAACATCTTAGGATTACTAAAATGAAGTTCCTATCCGATTCATCCAGCCGCAAGCTAAGCATTTTTTTTTTAACTTTTGAAATAACAATTATAAAAGATTGCTCCAAGAATATCATTCAACAATCTTAAGTAGCTTAGTAAATTGTTCTTTATAATAGAATATTTTAAATCTAATAAAAATGGTAAAAAAATGACAAATTCTTATAAAATAACGAGCTAACCGGGTTGAAGTTTTTCAATTTCCGGCCAGGCTACATTTTTTCAATCTGCCAACCTCCATCCTAATTTATATAGCAAGAAGCTTTGAAAAGGTGATTTGATTGTACCCTGCTGTTCCCAGGTAGATTTAACAATTTAAGCACGCAATTTTATGTTGGAATTATCCTCACCATAGCTTCTGTACTGTGTGTCTGTCTTCTTTAACTATATATATTATCTTTATTAGTAGAATAAATGCGGAATGTTTGTATAGATTTATGAATTCGAAAATTAAATCGCAAAAATTACTGAATGGATCGAGTTGAAATTTGGAATAGACGTAGTTCCAGTCGTGGAATAACACACAGTTTACTTAACATCCCATAGATCAGTTCCCATTGGATAGAAATAGCCTTAAGATATTTTCATAGAAACGACGCGTGTGAAGCCGCGATCAAGAAGTTGAATTGCAATTGTATGCTGTACTTTTAAAGATTAATCATTATTTTATTATACACATCATCCATTTCTAGTCTAAGAGTATCCTAATAAACCAAACTTAGGACACTTTATACAAAAAACATTAACCTTTCTGTCAATTAATTTTATTTATCTAGTTATCTATCATTTATTTATTTACTTTAAAAGAAGAAAGATAAGAAAAAGCAGTAATTGACTTATATCTCAAAATGACATTCAGCTTCTTTTGAACGAAGTAGAATAAAACTACATTACTTTATATTTCATTTCCTTCAGGTATTTGTGCTTGATAGAAGTCTGAAATTGATTGATGAACCATACTCCAAGCGAAATTGAAGCATTTCTTTTGAAATAATGTTCCTTTTTGTTCACAAATTTATTAAATCATATAAAAGACTGCACACAGCTTTATTGGGTAGTTATTCACTTTATAAATTACGTTACATTACTGAACTAATAGGTAGGTACAGTGGTTTTGAACAAAGTGTTCCTTTCATTTATTATCCATTCGTTCATTGTCATTTTCACTTTTATCTTTGGTCTGAAATAACCTATAGTCCTAGCATGAGAACTATAGTATACATTGTCCACGTACTATTGTATTTTCTATAGTTCTACTGACACTCAACTACCATCTCCCAATGCTTCACCGATTAGATTTTTTATGACAATCGATTTTGTATATTGCATTTGAAATGGATTTTGTTGTTTTTTCTCAACACTGATTTTGAGTTTTTACAGATGAGTTTATCGAATTGAATTTATCTAAATAAGTAAGTAATTTATTTATAAAATTTAAATATTAAGCAAAATAATAACATCGTTTTTTTCAGCAACAAGTACTTAGTACATTTGTCAACCCTTAATTATTCGTTTTGTTTTTCGGTCACTGCAAAACCAGCTAGTATTTTTTTCACACACTTGCATACAGATAGAGGTGGAAAAGGCTAGAACATTCGCCATAAAAACTGGCTACAAGAAAAAAACCGTCAAAACATAGCCACTATAATCACTGATAAAATCTTTGTTTACTGTATTGCAAGCAAAATGAAGTTTGTACAAGTCCAACGTTATTTGAAAGTCCCACCCGAACCAAGTCCTTTGTGCTTGAAGACACAATGTGTTACGGTAATGTTTTATGATACCCACTGGCACGCTAGAAATGAAATTGTGTCTCATAAATTACAACACACTATCATTGTCGTTTATAAATAAGGTAGTTCATAGTCACTTTTTATTTTATTATCTACCTAGCTGCGGCCTGCGTATTTTATCCGCGTGAAAATTGATTAAAAGTAGAGTTAGCCCGACAAAAAGACGAAATAAACCTACTGATAAAAATAAATAATAAACTACCAAATGTATTCACTGTTTATTTAAACTTCCCTTTGCTACTTTAATCTCAAAGTTCCAAAATTAACATTAAATTTTCCCCATTAGGCGTCTTTAATTTACGTATAATTTTTTGATATATTATGATAATTTCTTAATTTTATAGTAATACAGAAAGACAATACGAAAATCAATTTCGCAAACTATGTTACTAATTTAATATCAAGGAATATACATTAGTTGAAATAGGTTATTTAATTAGCCATCTACAAAAATATATTTTTATTTTTCCGATAATTTGCTGGGCATTAAAAGATTTGACCAACCACAATTAATCTCCAAGTGTGATTCCCTAACGAGCTCGCGACGTCTTAAGTATGTTTGTATGTATGTGTTTCTAAAGCTAATTGGATCGGCGTTGCTTGGCTTACGTTCATCCGTTTAAGGTAGCGAAGAACGCTTCATTAGATCCAACTTCAGTCGGCTAATTAAATACGTATTCAAACGTTTTTAAGTAAAACGAAACGTGTGATGGTTGATTAAGCTTGGCAAAGGCTGAGTTTTATTGAGAAGGTTGAACTTTTGTTTTCAGCAAATTGTTTCATTTTTATTTATAGTGCTGTGTAAATTGGTTTTATCTATTTACTTTATATCTAGGCAATTTATAAGACACATTGGTTGCTAATGAAGACGTGGCAAAATATCGTTAATTAGAGTGTAAATAAACCGTAAATCTCGAAAGTTCTCTCGTAATTTATTTCGGAAAGTGAGATTCAATAACACAATTATTTTCATTTGAAAAATCAATTGAATTTTAATATTATTTATATAATCAATTTTGAACCCAGTCATCAGCTTGCCGCATCCTGTATCTGCCTTCCAGTGTTTTACAGATCATCACCCACCCAGCCGAAAGGCTTCCTACACTACGTTCACACACACAACATACATTAGCTGAGTAACATACCTATAAATAGGTTTTCCACCACTTTTTCTGAACCATAGCACCATGTAGACGCGATCCTCCGTGACGTCAGGCGTGACGTCACACGGTAGCGATGCTTTTCGACCCAGCACAGCATCAACGTCCACTGTTGATACTGGAACAAAAGAGAGAGAGTTTAAAAGATGGAAAGAAGGTGCCAATTTTCGCCAATTATCCAATCTAGCCAATTTTTTAACTAAACTAGACCTTGATCTCAGTACTAACGGAACCCCGGAGAGTATTATAAAATCTGAGCCCGGTAACAAAATTATATAAAATTCAAATATTGTAAGTTTCCTTTAATATGAAAAACGATAGAGAAAAACAAACATGAAGAAGTGCTTTTTTGCACTATAATAGTCAAGATTTCAGGAACCCTGTGGCTTATTGAAATGACTTATTATTTGGTTTGTACGTTACTTATTGTTTTCTCTTTAAATGACAATGTCTTATTTAGTTGTTGAGTTAACAATATTCAGATTTTTAGTATTTACAAGAGGTAGAATAGTTTCATAATCGCTCATGCTGATTGGAAAATACTCAGAATTTTATAATCAAAATTCGCGATTCTAAATTATATTTTATATTTAGAAAAATCCTCCATGTTAGGGGAGGTATATTGATGTGGACCATGACTTTATTTTTTTTTTAATATTTTTGGACAATCCATACAAACAATATTTATTATATTTCGTGGCGTAGTTGGTAGCGCATTCCGTACTGAGGAAGGATCTCGGGTTCAAGTCCCGTCGAATTGAAAAGTTTTTGCTGTTATTTTAATCCACACAACATCATCTAGCCCCAAGCTACGCAGTGCTTGTGTTATGAAAACAAGATGACTGATATACTCAATAGAATATATAGGTAGGATTTTTTTTTATTTACTACATACACAGAAAACAACCCAGAACCCCGGAACAAAATATTTGTTTTTCGTAAGAAAATAGCAGCTCAGCTAGAAAACATAAAACGTTTACTACCCCCATGACAAAAATAGCATGAGAGATACGACACTTCTTACGGTTGTGAAAAATAAAAAGTTTGAGAGGAATCCCTTGTGAAGTATATTCATTACAAAAGTACGTAATTTAGGGAAAATTTTGAAGTAAATAGGAAAGTTTATACTTTTTTATCTGTAGATTTGTTATCCATGACCTTTTCACGACGGCTGAAGAGAACGGCTGAACGAAAGATCCGCAGTTTCGCAGAGCGAAACCGCTGGTAGAAAGCAATATAGTCTTAATTAACCAAAAAATCTAAATCAAAGAAAAAAGGAAATTGAAACTAGTATTTACAATGGAAGCAATTGAGATCACTACTAACAATCTGGAGGTAGTCCAACTGATCAATATCAAAAACAAATCAAGTTCAACCAGTCGGAAACGTCCCTATGACACTGACTGCATTGCCCCGCTAAATAGCATTGCTGATGCCAGATACTAACCAGCTCTCGGAACGCATCGGCCAGACGTTCAGATATTTTTTAAACTCCGTACCCCACGGATCTAGAGTCTCGATTCTAAGGAGAGCTGATAAAGAGAGAGATAATATTGTCCGTGAAGATTGTTTGATTATAATTCTCATCTATTATTTGTATTTTTACTAGAAAAACATGAGAAACATTTAAACAAAAAATGTACAAAGCAAAAGATAAAGGTATTGTTCACATTTACCGATAAAACACAGCAACGCCCGCAGCAAGATAGATAAAAGAAAATGAAAACCGGATCTTTTGCAGCAAAAATGAAGTTATTTTTGGATCTAGGAACTTTTGGTACATATATTTTATTAAAAAAAATGGTTTATCTGTTGTTATCAAGTGAGCTAGTGGATAAACAACCTACTTTTGTTATTTTACAAGCTAATCGTATACCATAGGCTTCGCCCGTATAGAATTTTATCTTTTTGTGAATTAGAAGAATCCAAAAAATCGAAAATGATTAAAATTTGTTCAGACGTTCTTTAGTTATAAATGGTAATTTGTTTTTTTGCTGTAACGATTCCACAGATAGCGTCAACACTGTGGATGGATGTTTGTTCCCTTCACGCCAAAATTAATATAATATAGTAGTTTTAGCGTGAAGGGAACATATTATGTATAGTGCTGTTATTATGAACAGACGTAGTTTTAGGCCTGAAATAGAACAAAGGCAACTTTTATTCAATTTTCACGTGGATAAAACCGCGGGGCGTAGCTATTTTATAATATTAGTGCATTTACACTATTGTTGGATGTTATTAGTAATTATCCTCTTTGCGGTCGGTAGACGGGTTTATTGAAGCTCATGCGGTTATAATATCCGAAATAAAACTAATTAATACATCGATAACTGTGCACTTATATCGCTGATAATCTGCTTTAAACAGCAGTTTAATTTGCATTACAATTGCTTATTAACCGGTCGGTTATCTGTGATGTCATTTGTAAGTAAATGAGTTGCCTAGTCTACCTCAGAACAGGAATTTATGATCAGATGTAACTTATGATGGGAACTGATTCTAGCAGAATGTTTTCGTAGTAACTATTATTTAAGGCCCCTATTACGAAAAAAGGCGAAAATGCACTTATTCGTCGTCCAAATTCTATAGCTTTCGTTCGTTGCTTGAAATAACAATTTCTTGTTAATAGTAGATTGTTTCCTCAACTTCAGTAATAATTAACCAGATTTTAGATAACTTATTTGTTTATTTAGTTATAATCATTCTCCCGATGCAAGTTTAGGCAAAAACGCTCGGAGACCTGTTTTGGGAGCTCTAATTTGAAGATTCCATTGAACATAGACCATAAAAATATTTTTTTTAAGGTAACAAATATCCCATTCTTCGATAATAATTAAATACATTTTCGATAAATGCCTTTATATGAAGGGAAAAAAAATCTGAACCGAGGTTAACTATCGATCGAAAAGGCTTCGAAACAAACCCTAATATCTCCAAAGTTCTACATCATTTTGACATAAAATTTATACCAAAATAATCTTCATTGTTTTCTTAAACTACAATATTAATTTTACGTTTTAAATCCCAACTAATTTTTTTTAATGAATTTATTAAAAAAAGTATATATTTCATTGTGCCGGCAATCTGCCCTCAGTACCGCGCGAGCGCTTGTCGAAGGTGGACCTATGTCACTTTTGCTCGCACTCTCCGTCGGACGAAACGCCCAAAAAATGCTGCGTTTATGAGCGAGTTGGAACGTTTTGATCGTTGTAAATATTTACATTCGCATAGTATATTTCAATAATTTTTAAATTCGTACATTTATTACATATTACACCAGATAGTTATTTTAATTATAACTGAGGTTTATCACAAGCCGACATGGGGAAAAATAAATAGAAATGCGTTACTAAACAAAAAAAAACTAAATATTCTATCGTTGAAGAAAGCAAGGTATGGTATTATTTTATTACCCTTTATATAAAATGGTTTACCAGACCACTCACTGACTCACTCACTCACTGACTGACATGATTGTTCTCCCTGTTGGTGGAGGGGAAGGTATGTTTTTTTTTTCGGAAATGTGTAGGGGGGGTGGGGGTGAGTTTGGGAAAATTTCGACTTTTTTAAATTTCGAACCCCCTCTAGGACCCCCCGGGGGTTCTTCGGCCGTGTGGGGGGGTGGGTCAGATTTTTTTGTGGGGTCGTATGGAGGGTTAGAATTGGTTTTGGGGGGTGAAATTTTTTTGAACCCGAGACCCCCCAACACCCCCGCTTTTGACTTGCTACCGGATAGCGTACCGATAGAGGATTTCGGATGGCGGGATCGTATAGAGGGATAAGTCCTTAATAGGAAGGAAAAAAAACATACACAAAATATCAGTTACAAGAAAGGAGTTTTTAACTATGCGTTGCATACACCCTTCAAAGGTTAATTTTCAAAATAATACTTCATATGTGTTATTCTAGGTAAAATAAATTAGTAGTTACTGCAATAATTATAACAAACATTCACACAGACTTTCACTTTTAATGTAATAGTAACATAGTAATTATAAATAAAATTACCTACATAAAAACGATAAGACAAACAGATACTATTAAATTATTTATAAATCTATGGAAGCGATATTTGATTCACATAAAAAAATCATCTACCGAAATAAATCCTAAGAAAACTTTGTAAAAATTACTGGTGGATCAAGTTTTTATAGCAATACTCGCTTGTGTAGCACGATGCCCCGCCCACTCGGTGCCGAAATACCTAAATCAGCATAACGTAGATTTGTGAACCCCCTCTTAACTAGTTTCTAGCGCGTTTGCGCGCATTTTTTTTAACGTTGTTGTTTGAAATACAAGTACAATACATATAGTTTTAGTAATAAACATAAAACATACTGATTTCTTATAGTTTCCGCACAGTAAGTTCAATGCTTTTAGGAGGACAGCTTACAGTGGATATTAAATTGCTTAAAAAAGTACTTTACTCTACGCCATCGTAGTAGGAATTTGTTAAAATTACAGTCAGGTTCGGTCTAGATGACCATTATGAAAAATGCCTAGTATTCCTCGTATTTACTGACTTAAAAAAGGAGGTTCTCAATTCGACTAGAAATAAATAATTTTTACCTATAGGTCTTATTAAAATCCTATACTTAACATAAAGTTCAAAAATATATTTTCGACTTCACCTTTTTTTAAATTCTATTAAAAATTTACAGAAGAAGCTCCTGTTCTTTGATAAGTTCCCTAGTCATACGACTCACGGGTTAGTTGGAGTGGTAAGTTCTAACGCAATTGCACCGACTAAAACATAATTCGAAATAAAATTACATTGCATCTAAAATGGAAATCAAATAACCTAGACCAACCTATTCGGATTCAAACACTTGCAAATAACAATATTTGCATTGAATATAACTGCGGTGCAGCTAGGATTTCAATGTTGAACTATTGACCCAAGTGAAACAAAACAAAGGTGCTTATTACGTGCCAGCGCATTTACATATAGGTATCGTAAGGCACGGGCTGCTTCGAATGAACTCTTAAATGACTTCGATCACGCGATTCTTGTCCAAATTCTCGCAGTAATACTTTCAAGCCGTCAAATAGCAAAACACAAGGCGCTATTCACACTTCATTGACTAAATTTACGAAGACTTCTGAAAATTTATGTATTAGAAACAAATCAGAAGTTTATAAGAACCATTTATTTGAACAAAACTTGCTTACAATTAAGGAATAGAAAGAAATAGAAACTAGTATTTACAATTTATACATTTACGCTTACTGTAGACCGTTGCAAAAAACTTATAGGTCAACTGATCCAAATCAGTACCGCGTCTCCAAGACGTTGGCTGCATTGCCATGATGTATGCTGATGCGCTGCGCCAGAAACTCACCAGCTTTCAGATCACGCGTCGCATCGACGAGTCGCTCAAATGGTTTTTAAATATCCCGGAGAGTAGTCAGAGAAAATTTATAATTGAAAGAGTTGAGCTAAAACTGAACATCTTCGCGGCTGTGACTCTCCAATTAGTGAGTCTGCAAGTCTTTCGCGAATTAAGCGCTGTATCATTTTGAAATTAATATGTTGTGTGTTGTTTGTAATGTTGTTTCATTGCAAACATAATTTATATTAATTTCAAAATGCTTCAGTTATAAATGAAAATGTCTAATTATTTTCAATTAATAGTTTGATTGAATTAAATGTTTGTTTTTATTGCCAAAAAATCATGTGTTAACGCTTATACTGCCCAAGCCTCGTGGGGCTAGCGAAGGAATGCCGCTGATCCAGATCCTAATGCATTGCACCATGTGCATCATTGGACAGATGAAACAGTATGTATTTTCCAGCATTTTTTATTATTTGGTGGCGCTTATCTTATCTTTTAGCTAAAAAGGATAAGCCATACAATGGAAAGCTTATCGATCTTTTCACGATCTGTGGCGGTGCGGGCGAAGGTCTTCTGCGACACTGGAGGTTGCGAGTTTTTTCCCGCCTCGGGACAAATGTTTATACGATCTGTAGTCATTATTTTTGGGTGTAATATTAAAAAAAGGTATGTGATATTATAGTAATAATTATATTTTACACCATACAGCATTACAAAAGCTCTGTACAGATTAATGATGATGTGAGAATTTTCCAGGATCATAGTAAACTATTATTAATTTCAGTGTTCAGCCCCTGTGTGAAGGATTCCTTATAAGATCGATAAGACCACACATTAAGGGCAAGACAATGAGGAGCACCGACGGTAATGGCTTAGTAATTTTGTAATAGACCTTTGAAACTGACATGGCTCTGATTTATCGAATAAATCAAAACTTACAATTCAATAACGTGGCGTACATTAAATTAATTGACCTTCAGACTGTTGTTGGATAGCACTAACTAATAAATTGAAATCTATAAACATAATAAATAAGTTATAGGCCACATTACTTATACCTTACTAATAGGTAACTACTAACTTCGCTTAGCGCTTGTGGGACTTGCATTTAAAGGGAGACTCCGTACGTAAGAATTTCTTGTATAATTGCTCTTTTCAATTATGTTAAGATATTGTCGGAGTTATCTGATCAATAAGTGAAATTAATGTTTAATAACCTCACTCGCAAACGGCTAACACAACCTCGCAAATTGCTACAAAGCTCTCGCTACTCGCAAATTGTTTCAAAGACACTGCAATCGTTAATCTATTACTAAATAAGCAACATTTCGATTGCATAGGATTTCTGACAGGACTTTTGTTAAAATTTTCAAAAAGAAAAATATAGAGAGAAAGAAATTCAGCTGTCTGGTGTGTGGGTGTCTACATGACTGGCAGACTAGACATTTCTAAAAACTCAAACAAATAACTTTTTAAATCCTTAATTACCTATATACCTAAAGGTACAAACGCGAAAGTTTGTATGGATGTTTATTACACTAAAATGCAAAATTTTCTGATTTATATTCGGCTGAAATTTTGAGAAGACGTAGTTTTAGCCCTGGAATAACACATAGGCTACTTTTCATCTCTTAGGTCAGTTCACATGGAATGTACTCGTAAATAGCCTTGAAATATAAATAACGACGCATGCGAAGCCGTGCGCATAAATAGTTAGGAATAAACCTTAGTGAAAATAATATTATTATTGACTAGATACCTACCTATTTAGCACGGGATTTCACAAATAAATAAACAATCAGATAACCAAGGAAGTGACAACCAATGTCTGTACTAGATTAAAAACAAGACGGCTCGCATTTGAAGCTTAAAGCAAACCTTAAATAATAAGGGACTGAACTAAAAGGATCATTTTTGGGCATCCAAATTTTTGAAATATCTCTTTCAGAAACTATTTAGCAGATTTATGCCAGTATAAAATGACAAATGTCTTCTACCTAAAGTAAAATACTCGTGAAAAGAGTTTAATTTTTTTGGAAATCAAGTCGTAACTAAAAAATATAAATTTTCTTTTATTCAACTTAATCTTTTAAGAATTTAATGTTTACGTGGTCTACAATTTATTCATCCTAACGTATTATGTAATTAAGGTTATATTCAATCCACTCTTTCCTATTACCCTCTCAATATATTTACCCAGACGAAAAGTATCAAACAAAAACTGATAGATATCGGAGCTGTAAAGAAATAATTTAAATAAACCCATGAATACTTTGTAACCAGTTTGAAACCCATTCCACCACTGGCTTTATTATCTACTTCGTTCTTTGCAGTAAATTCAGGCAGTCGCGGCAGCCGAGGCGTCTTATTACCTAATTGGTTTGGAAACTAGACTGCTCGAGACTTGTGCGCCATCTTGAATCGATTATTCAATTCAAATCCATCTCACGTGACATTCGAAATCGGTCAGTGGGCCCGCAAGGAGTTTTGACTCCCACAGCACGACAGCACGTGACCTGACTTTATTTCAGACTGAAGAAGGTACAATCACGTCCTAAAAGAGTTGAAAAGAAGAATATTCCAAAACAACCTGTCAACAAAAGCACAGAAACAAGTGAACTCATCGAGTTAAAATCCACTGAACTACAGCAGTATTAGAGCCACTAAAACTACAAAGAGAAATATATAATAGATAATAGGCAGGTAATTATATTTTGTACATTGCTTATAAGTACTCGATTATATACATTTGAGTTTAGCCATATTTAAATACCACAAGTGAAAACTGTTAAGCCGCGTACAGATTGCTGTAACGTAACATGCAATGTAACATGAAAGGAGCATTTCACAAGTGTGGACGCAGCGCGCGCGCGAACTGAGCACGTAGGTGTTCGCATCTTTTCCGGCATGCGCGCGGCGAACATAGCTCAGTCTGCCGAGAACACGCGGAGAGAATTTATTATACAATTATTACTGGCTACGATGACTGTCGATGCTTCAATGATTATCATCAATCATGTGAAAAAAAAACGTAACATAAACGGCTCTACTGTAGCTGTGTTTTCTTCCATTCTTCTAACGTTCGCGCGCGTTCGAGTAAACAACCCGTCCACACTGGCGCTCCGCGCACACTGCGCGCTCCTTTGTGTTCGGCGAAAAAACCGACAAATGGAGGATCGCGGCGAGCACGAGTTGAAATGCTCTGTTCGTGCTCGTAGTGTGCTCGGTTCGTGCGCGCGAGGCGTCCACACTGTGTGATTTCTGTTACATTGCATGATACATTGCGACAGTGTGGACGGCAATTTCTTTCATTGCGTGATAGTTTGCATGTTACGTTACAGCAATCTGTACGCGGCTTTAAGCTTTAGTTTAACCACCATTGTTTGTATTAATTTAAGTAAGTAAGTATTTTTAAGCTGTTTACTTTCCATGTAAATTAAAATAAAATAAAATGACTTCAGAAGACACTGAACTTACATAATGATGAGTGGAAAATCTAATCCCACATCAATACGTGTCATAAGGACTGAATGGTCGAGTAGAAAATTTTGCAGAGGTTTCATGGTTACTACCCTTATTAGAAAGTAGACTTTCTGTTTTTTTATTAATTCGTATTTGTTTAGCGCATTTTGGAGTAAAACGAGTTTAGTGGCATTAAAAATAGTGTGGTTTAGCGGTTTCTGCGGGTTTTGTGTACACGGGTTTACAATCTTCACGTGTTTTACTTTACGGCAGTGACTGTACCTTACACCTTCCCATACTAAAAATTTAAGACAGTGAAGCAACTTTTGAAAAAATATCAAGTTCTGATTTTATTGCGTGATTTCGATGTCGCAATACGGATTTCGTCAGGTACCACCTATATCGCAAAAAACAAACTACGAAAAAAGCTGATCTCTTTGAAAGAAACCTAGTTTTTTTCAATTGCATTTTATTTAATTCTAAGATTACATACCATTAATTAGTTTTCGTGAGTTGAAAATAATCTAAAATAGACTTAAAAAATAATGGTGAAAATGTTATTGTTGTGCTACCAATCTTGGTTTACTGTGTTGTCTATCGCAAAATAGCCTTTATTGCTTGTAGGAACATAGTTGTTGAAATCAATTTTCTTTCTCACGTGCATGAGCGTTTTGTAAAACGTTTGATTTTACTTGTTGGACAATGTTTGCTTACCTCTAGGGAAACACTGAGTTATGTTTAGTTTTTCATCGTATTTTTGTAAAACATTAGATCATATGGTGCTTTTTTCAAGTTTTTCAATTTGCTCATAAGAATGGGTTTACGAGTCATTTCTAGGACTTATGGGTTGGTCATGGCAATAATCGCAAGTTTGCATGAGTAATATAAAATACCAAACCAACAAAATTGATTTGAAATAAATAAAACTATCAAATAATTCCTTTTGACAATCACATTTTTTTAAATTGTCAACATCATCAACTTATTAGTCCACAGCTGGACATAGGCCTCCCCCAATGAGCGCCATAGCGCCCTGTCTTCAGTTGCTGCATCCAGCATCTGCCTGCAGTCTTTTACTGATCGTCATCCCACCTGGCCTGAGGGTGTCCTGAACAATTGTTTTTTCCTCAGTAATATTTTTATAGGACAGAGGAATTTCTATACAACATCAAAATATTTATCTTAATTGGTCCAGATAATGGAGTAATCGATGAACACATACAAAAAAATTAATTGAATACTACAAAGTAAATAAACTACTTACATTTTTTTAATAAAGAAAATTTCAATCAATTATTAGAGACGAGGACCTCAGTGGCGCAGCGGGTGACCGCGAGGTCCGTCTGCGACACAAGAGGTTTCGAGTTAGATTTCCGCCACGGAACAAATTTATTTACGATCTGCAGAAATTTGTTTCGTTGGTCGGGGTCTATTCTATAAGTACATAATAATAAATATCTATGTTTGTAAATATTTCAGTTATCTTGTACCCATAACAAGATAGGGCAAGATGGTGCTGGGTAGTGCTGGGATTGTAAAAAAGGAAAAAAAAAGAAAGTACAATCAATAGAAACAAATAAAACCTACAACATTCGTACTTCTTTTTTTGAAGTCAGTAAAAATGCAACAAATCATTTGAAAACAGAGTTCGTTTTAAACTATTGGATCGCAATCAATGAAAATGGTTTTCTCTCAGTTACGGCGGGCAGTAACGGGTGCGCTGTATGGAAAGGAAAGAAACGAAAACTTTAATTGTTTTTCTAAAACTCATCCTCAGGCCTCTGGTGTCGTTAAAAATAAATAAAATATTTTCAACCAGCTTCGAAAAGGGGGGGGGGGAATCAATTCAACTACTTTTTTTTTCTTTTTTTTAGCGATAACTTTTTTTTAGGTAGATCTGTTTTGATGTTGCTTTTTAATATTTGAAAGCTGGCGCTTTCCGTGAGTTTCCATTGAAAGTTGATCAAGATCTATCCAGTCCTTTTTGAGTTGATTCTTAACAATACATTTTAAAAGAATATAATATTTATGTATACATAGTATTAAATTGCAATAAATAGAATATATTTTGCGTTATTCTTAACGATACTTAAAATAGAAGTAACTTGTATGTTTAGTATAAAAAATCATAATTTATTAAATCGTAATGTGTTGAGAACATACCTATAACGAGTTAAATAAACCAATCCCAACTTTGCGTGACTCTTTGCTTCACAAGAGTAGCTTTTGTGCTAATTGAACGAACTACAAATTAATAAACCGAAAATATAATGAGGTATGTCACACGCATTGTATAATTAATGTGAATAATGTAAAATCCATGTCTGATAAAATGATGTGGCTGTTTCAAATAAAGCCAATTATAATAATAAACATAAAAACTAAACCACACTAGGGAGAAATAAGATATCTCACAACACTAATGTTATAAACACAAAAGTTTGGAAGGATGGATATGTATTATTACTTCTTTTCTCAAAACCTTATGAACGTTGAAACTAGCTTAGGTGTAGGTTCTTCACATCTATGCAAATTTGAAATGTAGGCTCATGTAGGCTAATGTAGAGCTATTTGAGAATTTTGAGATGTTGGTTCTAGACCTATTTGAGATGTAAGTTCAAGAAATACATTTAGATGCACTGCGCATGATACTCACCAGTTCTCGAATCACGCGTCGTAGCAAAAGCGTAGGTTCTGTCGAGACTTCCATATTTGCGCCTCTTGAGATCCTATATTATGTAGGTACAAATAATGCTTTAACGGAATACCAGCGCTGATTAGGTCTTCTACTCGACCTCACTCAGCATTACGCTGAGTTAGGAGTCTTTTATAACTACTTTATTTATGTTCCGTAAAAGTGTGTCTTGTTAACTGCTTGTATTGTTGTTTTTAATAAATTTACTTCTATTCTATGTATTCTTTAATACGTTTTAACTTAAGGCAGCGTAGGCAGATATCATGTTTGTCACATTCAAAGTTGCTCACAAAGCCAAGTTTTTTAATAAAACTCCCTCAAAAGAACTTGGAGAGTTCTCATCCACGCAGTAACGGTGTACATTTGCATCCTTTTAATTAAATTTTGCTACCTGACTTGTGATAGACATAGAGGAAACCAATTCAAGTCTTTTAAATAAAATATGTAAAAAAATATTCTGATATGCAAAAAATAAAAATGCCTTTGAAGTTCTTACCTTTTAATAAGGGTTCTTATTAAAGACTTGTTCAGACCAATCAGTTAATACATTTTACCTAGCATTAGTATTGATAAAAAAGATCTTAGTTATGATATTCAGATATCAGAGTACAATATCGAATCTGAAAAAATACCGTTTACTATCCCTGACATGACAATAGGGTATTACACCATTTTTTAAAAACTGTTTTAAATTAATCCTGAGATCGTAATGAACTAGTAGAAATTTTGTTATTTTTTTTTAAAACCGAAAATCGCCCTAAAATCGGTTTTTTATTTATGATTTTGAATTTTCGCGCGGAAACGCTAGCCGCCATGCTTTTTCATCTCGTGACGTCACTCGGTTAGTAAACAATACGACTGCGAAAGACCAAGTAATAAGATTCGTGAAAATAATGAGTTATCATCGGTGTCTTGTGCCTGAATGCAAAAATACAAGTGTAAAAACGCCACAAAAATTATGGATTCAAGTGCCAAGTGATGTAAAAATGAGAAATTCGCAAAAAATTTCGCCACCATTAAAGTATTAACCATTGGCAGATTTGTACTTTCTGCTTTCACAAAACCGTCTTCCATAGTGAAATAAAGGCTAGAAGTCTACAAACGTGTTAATAACTCGTAAATTTATCAAAATAACAGCGCACAACTTATTTTCAGTAGATTGTTTGCTATCGGAATGACGTCACGGCGGGATCCAATATGGCGAATGGCGTTTTAGACATTTGAAAAACAGATTAGAAAAGACGATTTTTAAAATGGAATTATAAAATTAAAATTGCAATTTTATGAATAAATATCGACGTTTCTTGTTTACTTTTTTCGAAATCTATTATGAACAAACATTTTTATATTTTTCCTTACATAGTGTAAAATACCCTATTCTCTACCTTGAGCTAGTGCGCACTGGTGACATCTGTCAGCGTGACTGTTTTGTCACTCTTATCAAGTCCGTGGATATGTATGGAGATACGCGCATGTTACGACGTGACAACTGGGTGATATTTCACACATCTCCATACATATCCACGGAGTGACACAACAGTCACGCTGACAAAAGTCACCAGTGCGCGCTAGCAAATTCAACAATTGACAAAAAATAATTGCTAAATCTAATCAAGTTCGTACTTCTCTCAGTATGTATAAAAGGATATATAAACATTTTGACGTTTTCGTAAATTATATTGCTTAAGCCTCAACTCATTCCAAGACTCTGCTCACTGAGTTGCAGTAGATGAAAATGACGAAATGTATTTCAGATAAGTACTTAATTAAAGTAATAGGTAATAAGTATTATTAAAAATAATGCTGCTACCTTTATTCCAATCTAGCTGCGCCCCGCGACATTCTTCATTCTTTTCACTTGCGTTAAAATTTGAATGAAAGCAGCTGTTTTTTATGGAACTATGTATATTCAAAAATTCAACACCATTCAGTAATTTAGCGTAAAGAGGTAACAAAGATTATCCATCCATCCATCCAAACCTTCGCGTATAGTGTGATTGCACTCACAATGAATAAAACTGATCTAGTTCTAGCTAAGTTACACCTACAAGTAGATTACCCACGCTGATAGTTTATAAGTTAAGGGACTAACGAACAAAATTCGGCCATATATCAATAGTCGCAAATAGAGCTGATGAGTGAACCATTAGTAAAGTTCGACACTGAGATCGATTGCAGTCACCTCGCTAAGGCCAAAAACACACTGGGCGTATCCCACGCTGCTTTTTCTACGTCGCGTTACATGTATGCATCGCACTTACAAATTCTCATGCGCGGCCTAACCACTTGGTTTACGTCGTCGTGCGTTGTAGAAGTCTTGGGCGCACCTTGTGTTCGATACTTGGTTGTGCCACCGTCCAGTCACGGCGAATGCAGATTTTACATGACGTTGTATATGTTCAGCGTATTATGATCAACTACAGCTACACTTAACCCATCACACTACCGCGATTTTAAAGCGTGTCTTGAGTCTCACAATTTTTTGAGATTTTGTTGTGCGTTTCCTTACACACCACACCTACGTCTTTTAAGTGCGATTTCCAGCTGCGCTGCGCCGCGCCACGGGCCTTTAAATCGCAAAATGCAAGATGCAGCTGTGTGAAAACTGGTATGCGTGTTAGTACAAATGTTCCGTGATCAATTTTCACTGAATATCAGGAAAGGAACGCGGCGGGCAACTTGAATGGCGTTGAAATCTTCAATCGCAGTAATCTTACGCAGTGCGCAGCGCTAGAAACGCTTAGTGTGTTTTTGGCCTAACGAACTGTGACTGTCACCTGCGCGAGTCAGCCTTAACGAGCGTGCCACGCCACATTCAATAGTGCGAGCTGACAAAATATGCTGATGACATGGAGAGTTAGTTTTGAACACTAAATCTTATTCACTTCTAGTTTCTGTGAGTTCACATCTATGCAAAATTTTAGCCCGCTCCGTTCAGTTTTTTGGCATTGTCTTCACCCAAACTTCGTATACAGAATAGAATAAAGTAGAGTGGAGTATAATACCTATAATATCCTGTCATTTAATCGAGTCTATTTTAAACAACACTTTATTTGTTAAGCGACTAAAGATCCCTGTCTCTTCATATAAGTAAGGTTTCGTTTTGCAACTTCCGACACGGGCGTTAGGAAAAGTGATAAAAAAACTGTAACTGACTACAAAACTAAGTGGCAAAATACCTTATTGTAATCCATCTCTACACCATCGCGAAAACATCAAAATTGGTCCACAGCGGACAAAAAATCAGCGAACACACATAATAAGTCAATAAATAAATAAAAAGCCGAAGATAGAATCTCTTTCTTCAAAATCAAAGGATTAGTCGACTGTATTTTTATTAATGAGTGATAATGATAGCCTATGTCCAGCTGTGGACTAGTTGATGATGATGATGATGAATGATAACTCTGATTTCTTTCTAACCAATTTCGATGATTCATTGATGACTAATATGGTACTATATCAATTTGATAAAAATCTGACCAGTTAGGTACCCTTAAAATGCGTATTT
The DNA here is from genome assembly GCA_944547425.1 of Eupithecia centaureata. Lineage (NCBI taxonomy): Eukaryota > Metazoa > Arthropoda > Insecta > Lepidoptera > Geometridae > Eupithecia > Eupithecia centaureata. The sequence continues at coordinate 6,836,772 of OX155690.1, forward strand.
TTTTTACATCGACTATATGTAAGTACATTGATGAAGTTCTAATGTTTCAAGAATATGAAAAGACTGTTCATAATTATTAAACACGCCAAATGATTAACTAATATTATCTCTTCTATCTATAACACTTATTTAATTATAAGGAACTAAACAACAGTAAATTTTCCTGTGCAGTAATTATTTTTTAATAAAATACCAAGTGAGCATAAAACTCGGTAGACTGGTAATCAAAGTTGCGTGACTGGATATTAAGTACACGCACAGTTCAAGGAGTGATGACTTGTTGCCAAATGGGAATAACAAAGTCATCCTTTGAGTCCTGTGTCTATTTATAGAGATATCCTGCTGTGTATGTGTGTGGTGAGATAAAAGGAAACCTTTTTGATTTTCCCTGTAGCGCTGATGGAAAAAAAACATTCGAAATGAACCCCGTTGAATGGAGCACTATTTCTATGGATTATGAGAGTAATGGAATAGAAATAGCACCTGTGTTTGTGCACACACTAGTGAACTATAATAACACTCAATTTTGAATGGCCGCCGAAATTTTACTTAGATGACATCATCAACATAATTCCTAAGCTCTTCTCGAGTTACAATGTTAGTAATTTTATATACTAGTTGTAACTTTTTCTATTCCTTGATTGCAATTTTCGTTGTTAATAAAGAATCTTATTGAAGTTCAATGTTAGATCTATTTTTAAACATTTAAAAAAATACTGCCCTTGTATGCCAAAGGCAAAAAAATATGAGTATAAATAAAAAAATCTGTTTTTTAGTTGCTAGGATAACTAGTAAAACTACGCTAGATGTAGAATTTCACAAACACTACACAAACATAACCAAAATATGTTCAGCTGTGTCTAAAACAAGCGGTTTTGCTTGATGTTGTAAGTCGCTTGTCTAACAATCAAACTTCAAACGTTTGAACTATGACGATTTAGTCATAGAATCACATCGTAGCTAATACTTGTTGACTAGGCCTACTGTATAAAAACATCTTGCTTATTACAAGGTGCGTCCCATCGCACGCCTATATCAACGATTTTTTTACGATTACACCAAACCACAAGGTTTGTTGAGGCCGTTCCGTCACTGTGTGAACAAGCCTTCATCCACATCAGTTGACCCGTCACCCGAAGGTACTTCTGTAAATAAATTGCCCCCTAATCCTTTCATGCGTGTTTAACAGTTGGATTACTCGATTAGCCCTCTGGAAATTCCTAACAACATTTTGCAGCACGAAATTCAGCAGTCTTTTAATTGACCGCGAAAGGCCGGTTGTAAATTGGAAAAGTTTTTACAAATGTCAATGGAAAAGCGCTATTACAAATGTTGAGGTTTGTTTACGAAAGAGATATTTTAGTGTTAGCTGCTTTTCCTGGAGTAACCTTAAGTATTATAGTTCTTTTTTTCAAAAGAAAAAAATTTCCTGCTTCAGTTTCTTTCTAAATTCCATATATTATGGTTACTTACGTGATAACTGATTTAGTTTATACTATTGTATAATAAAAATACAAAGAAAATTATGTATGTATTGTATTCGTTATATGAATATTTTTGTATCTTATATAAAAAACACCTACATTCTGTTATGTTATTGTATTATGTATATCAGTCATCTAGTGCCCATAAATAAATAAATATTTCCGGACAGTCCACACAGCATCATATAGCCCCAAGCTAAGCAGAGCTTGTGTTATGGGTACTAGATGACTGATATACTTAATACAATACATTACATAGATAGATATTTTTTATTATACATAGAAAACACCCAGACCAACGGAACAAATTTCTGCAGATCGTACACAAATTTGTTCCGAGGCGGGAATCGAACAAGCAACCTCCTGCGTCGCAGGCGGACCTTCGCCCACCGCACCACATTGGTCGTCACATAACACAAGCTCATCACATAACACAAGCTCTGCTTAGCTTGGGGCTAGATGATGCTGTGTGGACTGTCCGGAATTATTTATTTATTTATTCTACAACACTTAGATCTAAAATCTGAAAATGGTACAAAAAAATTACCCTAGGTGGGATTGAACCCTTGTTTCGTGGGTTGACCTTCGGCTGCCGTGCCACTGAAGTCGTTTATTATCAGATTTGAGTACCTATACTTATCTAACAATATACAAAAATCTGCTTATAAAAACGAAATAACCTTCTAATTTTTTTCTACTTCACAAACGTGAAAAGTATTCCATTAAAGAAAACCCTCGAACATTATCTCGCTACTTCTCTGAAGGTTTTCTTGCTCAAGAGATAGATAGCTGAGCCTACAATAAATCTTTAACCTATTCACCAAATTCTCAAGGTCGATTTTCCCGAACAAAAAGCTGTCACCCCAGACAATCGAAAGAATTAGCGGCCAATGGTGGCCACTGAACGGTTCCAGATAATTTATAACAATGGATTTTCCTAAAAAGAGCGTTAAAAAGTTTCACCTAAAAGAGCACAAACGCCCTAGTCTTTATTCAGAAGCTTTTCAGAAGTATAGACGCAGGACATAGAGTAGGTTTCAAATAGAAGAATCATGATTCAAAAGGAAGCAACCACCAACAGCACGGCTGAATACAATAGGGAAGCAAAGCATGTGAATTTTGGCTCAAAATCAAATCCGAATTATTACAAAAAAAATCAGGAAACTTAAAAATTATACGTGATAAAAACTACATCTAAGGCCCACATAAATAAATACATTGTAGACTATTTGTTTAGCTTAAGGTATTTTTCAGTATGATCAAAACTACATTAGATAACAGATTTTTTAAAAGTTGCTCTTAATGAGATTATCTTACAAGTAATAATTCATTGGTATTTACTTACAAACACACGTGTGTACAGAATGTAGAATCAATATTTCGTAGAAAGATTTTGTACGTTAGCTACTCTATACAAAATTGCTCGGGCCGCGTAGGAATGAAAATGGAAAGTGTAGGTGGGTACCTACTTAAAATATGCTCGAAACTGCTATTGAAGATTTTTCAAAGTTGTAACTTACTTTGAGTTTCAACAAGGCTATAGTAACTCGTAACAATGATTCCACTTTTTTTCCTGAACTTTATTCGAAAAAAAGTCACACAAACATAATTGCTAAACATTATCCAAAAAATTTAAAAAATCTTATTATAAGATCAAATTATTAATACCAACTAGACTTGAAAATTTGCTTGTAATTAGGAAGTCGGTTTATTTTACAAAATTATGTAACGCGTGTAGCTGTGAGACTAATTGGCCCTCAAACCGATGCAGTTTACAATTTGCAAATTAGCATATTAATTTAACTAACTACGGTTTAATTGTTAAGCATATAGTGTGGAAGTCAGATTTAACTTTTCAAATACTGAACATTACGTTAAAATTCTTGTAGATGTTCAATAGCAATAATAGACGTTTATACATTTGTTTGTAGAGTATAATAAAAACGGCAACATGAAACACATTTTGATTTATTGAAAAACCAAAATCTTATGATACTGTGACAACAATAAATTTGAAAACTAGAATCTATAGAGCCAGAGTAGTTTTCTCTTATGCTCAAAACAACTATTTTTATCTAAGTTATGTTGTCCTACTACTGGGCAAAGGTTTTCCCCAAACTCTTCCAGGATTCTCGATCGTTGGCCATGTCCCATCAATCCACATGATGATGGGGAATCAGGAACGGCTACCAACACTTTTCGGCGCCGATACGAATCTCACCTGGCCGCAGTACTGCCGACTAACAAATGAAGAAATCGCGAAACAACCCTAACAATAATACCCTGGTAACTTTGTACCTAACCCCAACCTTAGAGAATAAACAAATCAGGGAATTATCTCAGCTTAAGTTGATGACCTCACCAGTGTTCAATTCTTGTCAGAACAAAATCGATTCGGCCGATACCATTCCAGATTTGAGTTTGAATAATTAAACTGTGCAAGCCATTTCCCAGCAAATTCCCTTTACCGTCCAATTACTGATCCTCTCCATAACTAATTCATATAGAATCGATGCGAGTTAACGGTAGTTGGGTACATAATATCATATTGCAGTACGGTACGGATGCTACGGAGCCACACTAATTGGTACCCACCCGTACCCACCTGCTTACGAAATTCGGGTAGAGTAGGCAAATCCAGACGACCGCATATGACTTGTGAAGTTTGCCGGCCTTACCAATTAACCCCTGGGAGAAATTCCCGCTGGTATTAAACAAAATTGAGCCCAATATAATTTTACATTCACTGGCAAATGAGATTTTCATAGAGTTTTGCTTTTTAGGGTTACTTGACTGTTTTCAACCCGTTTCGGATGTGAAATAAAAATGTGAGAACAACCGTATTGGTACAGGTTGGAATATAGGTTTAGATCGTACTTAAGTCTGAGAGCTGTATCAAATATTGAAAACAATTGGCACAGGGCGGAAAACAATTGTAATTTTTATCCTTATTGGTAAAATTGTTTGTTCGGTGTACTGGGGATGAAAACGTTTCTTTTCAGTGCTTACACATTAAATCAATTTTGGTAGACGAAATATAATATAATTATTATATGCATATGGTGCACCCTAATGTGTGGTAGTGGACTGTAAATTGTCTTAATAAGTAAAATAAATATCCACGAAATATTACAAAAAAAATTTACTCCTTTTGTTTACCGGAATGCAAAAAAAACCTAATATTTAATCTAAATACAGATTCTACATGTTCCGAAACGCATCCAAAGTGTAACCCAATTCCATTGCGTATAGCAAAGTCAACCAACAAAAAGTTATACAATCTCACATTGCACGCGACGTAGATTGATGTCAGAATGAAAAAGACAACTATATGAATACCACCCCTTTCCAACTACAGTAAAATCGGCCGACACAGTTCCCGTGAGTTTAAAAAATCAGCATTTCCATTCAGTATTCTTGTAATCTGTGTTTTTAATGGGATTAAATGCGAGACAGCGTGCTCTACACAATAAAATACAACACATGACCTCATCGCATTAAACCAGATTGTGTTTTCATAAAAATATTTTAGACATGTTTTGGATAAAATCCCGCAACGTTTATCGGCCTCGAACATTTTTCTGGGAGCGGCTTTACCTAGGTACTCTACGTTAGGTTGTACTTTTTATTAGAGTAAGCATGTTTTCCGTAGATTGAGCCGTGAATCTACGGAAAACAGCAGCCTGCTAGGGAACGTTAGCTGGTTAAATAACTTGGAAGATGATACTTTTACAAAGGGAATTCCAAACGTGACATAAACCGCAAGTGGGTTGGGTTCTGAAGGCCTCTCAGACAAAACATGCCAAAGCTAATACGCTTAGCAAACAAATAAAAATGTTTTATGAAATACCAGCTGCGGCCCGCGGTTTCACCTGCGTGAACATTGATGAAATGAATTTGTTATTTAATATATGTTTTATGTTATCTATTTTTCCAGCCCTAGAACTACGTCCATTCAAAATTGCAGCCCTATCTGAAAATGCTAAGCGATTCTGGTAACCATCTCTTTGATTTGATAAAATTCAAAAAGACTTTAAAATTCTTAAATTCAAAAAGGTTTGAGTAAACCCGATTATTTCCAACTTACCTTCAAAAAGACGAAGGAAAAGATAAATCTCCTTTCCACGCTTAAAAATTACATTTTACAAGGCCCATCCCAAGTTTTTGCAAAACACAATTACCCACCTACTAGCCGCTGATAAAGTTTGCGCTGAAGAAGCACCAGCTATGATTTATGTTGCCTTACGTCCGAAACGCGTCGCGAAATTACCAAGTTTTCCGAGACAGAATTTCTAAAATTCTGAAGAGTCCTTCCTTTTCGGCGACACACTTAGGCCTAGTCTTAGGTGAACTTTTATTTTTGCGGAGCGACTTTGCCTGATAATAATTATTGTGCACGTTATCATGTGCATGTTATCCGTAAATTTGGGTGATTAAAAAGATAGAAAGGCATGACAATGGCAAACGAAAATACTTCAGTTTCCATGGGTCATCTCTCATAATCTGGTGGAATAGTCATTCAAATCGAAACAGGTCGTATTTATGATTCCACGAAGTCATTTGATAGCTCAAACTAGAAATTCTGCTAAAGCTACTTGGCAATAAGTAAACCAATGAAATCGAAGAAAAATATTTTAAATACAAAACTAAAATTGTTGTAACGAATTTAATATCAATTGTAAATGCCTTACGTCCGAAACGCGTCGCGAAATTACCAAGTTTTCCGAGACAGGATTTCTAAAATTCTGAAGAGTCCTTCCTTTTCGGCGACACACTTAGGCCTAGTCTTAGGTGAACTTTTATTTTTGCGGAGCGACTTTGCCTGATAATAATTATTGTGCACGTTATCATGTGCATGTTATCCGTAAATTTGGGTGATTAAAAAGATAGAAAGGCATGACAATGGCAAACGAAAATACTTCAGTTTCCATAGGTCATTTATCATAATCTGGTGGAATAGTCATTCAAATCGAAACAGGTCGTATTTATGATTTCACGAAATCATTCAATAGCTCAAACAAGAAATTCTGCTAAGGCTACGTCTACTTGGCAATTAGTAAACCAATGAAATCGAAGAAAAATATTTTATATACAAAACTAAAATTGTTGTTACGAATTTAATATCATTTTCATTTGACAAAAAAAAACTCTTGAAAAAAAAGCCAAACTACATCCCTTAAATATGCTAAACTGGGATCTTCCTCTCGTCGTCGCACTGCTCATGCCATGTCTGAGCCAATAGGAGCTCAAGTTTATTTAATAAAGTTTAAAAAATAAATATCAAACGCATTTGAAATCTTTTTTACATGACTTTGCCACTTTATACTATATAATCGCTGTGCTATGTCTACGAATGAGTTAAAAACCTTAAAAAATATTAAAAATCCAAAAATAGAATCGTCCTCTCGTCGCCCCGCTCATGTCAAGTCTAAGCCAACAGAAGCCCTCCATTGTCTTTAAACTGGAAACTTTGCGAGGCGGGTTTAACTTAGTAACGCCTTAAATATAAATTTCACAAGTCGCCGTTCTCACGAATGAAGTTACGTTACGTCGCTCAACAAGTTAGCGTTAGATGTGAAATTTCAGTTCATAACAATGGATCCGGGAGCTAATCTTACTTTTTCATGGCATTACTTGGAAACAAAAGCTTTGAAAGCAACGGACAGACTTTTCAAAACACAACAGATTTTCAAACGAATTTTTTTAAGCATTTGTAAAATAGTATGTGTAATAAGTAAATCGAATAAATAATAAAGATATATATTGTTAGACAATTTACACACCATCATCTAGCCCCAAGGTCTATACATATTTATAATTTGTCAAACAGATGTTAGCACCCTGTGTCAAAAAATGTATTTTTGATATACAGGGAGAAAATATCTTCGTTACTACTCTACTATAAGGCCAAAAAATTTGAATACTACTTACTTACTCGAATACTATAAGGTAATAAAAATTTTAATTGAACATCTGTCATTCATAATACTACATATTTTACGTGATTGTGGTACAACGAAGATTCCTTTCACTTTCACCGACCAAGAAACAGTATCCGCGTTGTGTATTAATAGTAAAAGTAGTATTTCAAAAAAGTTCTCTTTTAAAATGAAAATGATCTAATGTTTTCATCTTATCGTATCATTAGGAAATCCCCGAAAGTAAAATATCTGAAAAGAGTCTCGAAGTATTTATTACGAAAACTAAAACTACAGACTATCTTAGATTTTCCTATCATGCACTCTAGTAGTTAGATGCTAAAAACCAACTTCATACTTTAACATACACCACTACACACTTATAAAGTTACCTCAAGTTGCCAACCTTTCAAACCGCTAAGAACTTTTAGAAAACCTAGCACTTCTATCGACAACTTACAAAAACTTTCCTTCGAGCTTTCAGCTAGCAATTATTTATAGTAACTACAGCTCTACTGAACCTTTTTCAGCAACAACTAGAACTATCCAAAAGGCTGATACTCCCACGCTAAAAGCTTAAGTATTTTATAAAAAAAATATCAATATATTTATTTCCTCATGTCTACGACACATGCGATTCTTGGTATCTGGTGGAATACTAGTGATCCATAAACCTTGTTTTGAAGTGGTCTTCTCTTCGGTTTGGTAACACTTATAATGTATGGTAACACCATTATTGACACACGCGATTGCAACAGAGCCGCAAGCCAATAACAAACAACCAAGGCGCGTCCAATCACGTGGCAGTCTGGAAAATAACCGCGAATAAACTACGATGGCATATCTTGACCAAAAAGCACTTCACTTCAGTCCCGAGCGCCAAACTGGAAATTGTCCTAAAATAGTATCAACTTGTAGTCATTCACGATCTACAGATGAGGTTTTTTCTTCACAAAAACTGTATGAAAATACAAAGACATACCCTATCTATATTTCAAAAGTTTCACAAAACCCACTAAAATACCTCCGCGTGATAAGTGATTGATATTTTGAAATTGGTCGAATATTTTCCATCAAGTATGAACACCGGTACTCATAGTAAGTCTCGTCTTCACGGAATGTGCTACGTTCCGAACATTCCTGCTATATTTCCCTGGTGTAATGCCACAGTAAAGGCAATGCAGTACGATTTGTGGTTTGTCAACCGGCTGGTCAACTAAGTTGTGAATATAATGTAGATATAAAACTCATAATAAATTCGTCCCAGCTGGTTTATTAACCGAATTCAAAATAATTTTATGTTAACAGATTTGATTTCAACTCATAATAAATTCGTCCCAGCTGGTTTATTAACCGAGTTCAAAATAATTTTATGTTAACAGATTTGATTTCAAATTAAAACTTCCTCTTTATTTTAAAGTCGGTTGAAAAAAGGAGATCCTCAATTCCACTGTATTTTTTGATTTACCTGAGAATATTTTGTCTAGGTGAACCGATTTTGATGATTCATTTTTATTTATAATTTGTGCTTTTCATGTGTTCCCATGTCTAATTGATTAAAATCTGATTGTACTAGTCAGATTTTAATAAAATTTACTTTCTATTTATTTATTAAGTTGTCCTTAATAATATATAAATTTGCCTCCCCGATTCCAAAACATTCTCAAAGATCGGGCCAAAGTACCTATTCTATCAATCAAATTTCTGTGAGTTACTATCGGTGCACAATTCAAAATTTTTTCTTATGTATCTTACTCTCTACCCCAAGGTTGCCTAGGAGTTGCGCTCTCAGCAATAAGACTGCCTTTTATACATTGTTTATTTTTCTTTAGAAAATTTAGATTATATTGTGTCAGTGTTTATTTGCATGCTACACATTATCGTAAAGAATGTAACGATTTCGTTCCTTCTCATTAATTTGAACATTCGCGCCACGCGCGCTGTGTTCAACTTCAGAGCGCTGTGCATATGTTGGCAACAACGACGCGACGCGCTCGGGAGCTTGACCTTGACCGGCACTTGCTTCTTGTGGACGATAAAGCAAACTTTCTGCAAAATTCCGTTCAACTTTATTTAATTAACTTTCCAATACTAAATCTAAAAAGTGTAATCAGTGAACCCCGTTATTGGGGTTCCATCCTGCGGCTTGATCGCAACAGCTGTGACGGACAACTCGTTCTTCGGTGGTCGCCGACCGTACCGCTGAACTACCGCTGAACTACCGCTGCACTAACGCCGCACTACCGCCGCACTACCCAGTCTGCCAGCTGACGACACGGCCATTCTGACGCCGGACGTGTCCCCGTCAACCTAGCTGTCTGACCCTACCGCTGCCGTCGCCTATTGTTGCCGCTAGCTCACCACCTACCACTCATCACTCATTGGACCTCTCTCCAGCTAAGGCCAGTGGCAATATTTAAGGATCTAACAATATTCGGAGACAACGAACCCTACTGTACTTAATATAATTGTGAGCACTTCTTTCGTGTTTTTCTTGGGTGTAGCCACTATCCCCTTTTAGGCAGGGCACCAAAAACACAAGTGTTACACTGGCGCCCAATACAGGTAACTTTGTCTCCGAATAGCGTTACTTTCTGCATTTTATATTTTTCTTTGGTGTTGGCTAAAAAAATCTTAGTCTTAAGTTGATTTACACTCAATCTTATCTACATGTGGTATTTTGACTAGTCTTCTATTATTTTTTCTATTATTTTAAACAATTTCCATTAGCTATTTCACTTTAATTTTAACTACGTTTCATCCAACATTTTACCACTTTTACATAGGTTTGAGCATCTTTATTTTTAATTTGTAGATACTAACTTTACTGCAACACACACTCAGTATGGCGTTTCTCATTAAGTTTTTGTCCTTACAAAAGCCTGAATTAGAGTATGAGGTTGAATTGCGTGGCGGCAATAGTGGTTCTGTACAAGATTTACGCAAGCAGATTGTCAAACTTGCACAGGATTTGCCATCTGAGGACATTCTTGAGTCCTATCTTGAACCCGAAGTAGACTTATTGGGAGTCCATGAAGTTCAACTAAAAGCGCAAGGCAACTTAACTATTTTAAGACAGAAATTTGATAAAAATCTTTTTTCACGAACGGAAACGTTACTCCACCATCTTTACCATAGGATCAATAGGTTAAGTAACATAGAGTCGATTGCTAGTGGATACAAATCAAGCCGTTCTACTTTCGAGGCCCTCTACAAGGACCTATCTACACTTAGGCCTCACAATCCCCAACCCAGATCGTCACCTTCAAACCTTAGTGCGACTTCTGAACAAACTGCTCCTGTTTATTCTGTAACATGTGAGCGAAACATTGCTGCGGATATAAGTAAACTAAAATTTTCGGGGAAAACATGTGTCCGCTCTTTTATTTTAAGGGTAGAAGAATTTGTCTTATCTAGAGGAATTTCTTTTGAAAAAATTTTATCCTTGGGCTACGAAATTTTCACTGATGATGCTTTGCATTGGTACCGCTACAACAAAAGCAGGGCCCAATCATGGGAAGAACTTTGTAAACTTCTAGTAGAAGATTTCAGCAGCAGCGACTACGATTATAGACTTGCGGCTGAAATCCGTAGTCGAACGCAAGGCGAGACGGAGAATATAACTATTTATTTATCCATAATGCACGGCATGTTCTCCCGTCTGAGTAAACCTCTACCTGAGGATGAAAAATTGGAGATTTTACTCCATAACATCCGCCCATGTTATGCTGGTACTCTGTCTGCTTTTCCGGATATTAGGACTATTGAGACTCTCAAATCGGTATGTCGCAGCTTTGAAAATGTGCAAGCGCGGTTTTCCCATTTCCAAGAACCACCAAAGGCTTCTGCGAGTACTATTGCTCCTGAGTTTGCCTATAAAGGTAACTTTGAATCATTCTCCAACTCTAAAAAACCTGGTGTCTCCGCCATACAGAAAGAGGAAACTGTAGCGTCTTTGGCATCTAGTTCTTTAAAATCTAAATATTGTCCAAGATGCAGAACTACTGATCACTCCTTGAGGTATTGCAAACAAGAACGCTTTCTGATTTGTTTTAGATGTGGGAAGAAAGGTTTTCGTGTTGCAGATTGCCCTGATTGCAACAAAACACGTTCTGCTGAATCTGCTAAAGAGAACCAAAAAAACTGATTAAGCAGGATTGCAAGGTACAGCATAAAAATTCTAACCCTTCGGAATGGTTAGATTGGTTAAAATTTATCTCTTCTTTCTTTACTTATAATGCTGTTTCTTCAATCCGAAATAATTCTCTAGTTGATAAGTCTCGACCATACGTTGCGGTTAATTTACACAACAAGCAGTTGATTGGTCTCCTCGACTCCGGCTCTTCTACCACTATCTTGGGTAACGGAAGTCACGAGTATCTTTTAGCCGCTGGGTTCAAACTTGAAAGGGTAGATAATATAGACTTTATTGCCGCAGGAGGTAATAAACTTAAGTCCATTGGAGTATTGAAACTTCCGGTTAGTTTTCAGGACCAAACTCACACTCTGGACTGTTTTGTGGTACCTGATATCAAGCACTCACTTATATTAGGTATGGACTTTTGGAGGACCTTCGGTCTTTTCCCTAAATACCTAGATCGCATCGCTTATTATAAGGATTCTGATACTGTCCTTGCTGTTACTGAGGCGGTACCTAATGGAAGTCACAATCTCTGTTCGTACGAGCATCTATCGGCTGAAGAAAAGATTGTTGCTGATCAGATGATGTCTCACTTCTATGACATTTCTTATGAGAAAAGAGGCTTAGGTCGAACTAATTTAATCACTCATGTTATCAATACAGGTGACGCTGCTCCTATTCGACAGCGGTACTACAGAATGTCACCTGAAAAACAACGTATCTTAGTCGAGCAATTGGATGAGATGCTTAAAGAAGACGTTGTTGAACCTTGCGAAAGTCCTTGGTCATCTCCAGTTCTTCTGACACCGAAAAAGAATGGCGAGTTACGGTTTTGTTTGGACAGCCGTAAACTCAACTCTATTACCAAAAAAGATGCTTATAGTCTTCCCTACATATCAGAGATACTGGATAATCTGCGTGATGCCAAATATCTGTCGAGCATAGATTTATCTAAAAGTTTTTGGCAAATCTTAATTCAAGAGGAGGATAGGAAAAAAACTGCTTTTTATATCCCTTCTCGGGGAACCTTCCAATTTAAATCTATGCCTTTTGGCTTAACAAATGCTCCCGCTACTCAGCAGAGGCTCGTAGATGCTCTGTTTTATGGCCCAGAATTTGAACATAGGGTGTTCGTCTTTGTTGATGATGTCATCATTGTTTCTAACAGTTTCGAACAACACATGTCTTTGCTTAATCTTGTCCTGCAAAAACTGAAGATGGCTAATCTAACCATCAACTCAAAAAAAAGTCAATTCTTTAGGAAGCAATTGAAGTATTTAGGGTATATTGTTGACTCTAACGGATTACAACCTGACCCAGAAAAAGTTGAATCAATCCTGAACTACCCAGTCCCAACGAATCGTAAAGAAGTCAGACGATTTCTCGGAACAGCTTCTTGGTATCACAGGTTCATTCCAAACTTTAGTTCCTTGGCTTCTCCTTTGAATAAACTTACCTCTCAAAAGAAAGATTCGACTCCATTTGCTTGGTCACCTGAAGCAGATGACGCTTTCAAAAGGCTTAAATCTCATCTTGTCTCAGCTCCAATTTTATCATGTCCTGATTACTCTCAACCCTTTGAAGTTCATACCGACGCGAGTGACTATGGCATTGGAGCTGTACTCACTCAAACATTAAACGGAACAGAAAGGGTCATTGCTTATATGAGTAAGTCACTCTCACAGCAAGAGCGGAACTACAGCGCTACGGAACGTGAAGCACTTGCCGTCCTTTCCGCTATCGAGCATTGGCGGTGCTATCTCGAGAATGGCCTAACATTTACTGTTTTCACTGACCATTCTTCCCTGAAGTGGTTTCTAAATCTAAATAACCCGACTGGAAGGTTAGCTAGATGGGGCGTACGCCTATCAGCCTATAATTTTGAAATTAAACACAGAAAAGGTTCCGAAAATGTTGTTCCTGATAGTTTGTCTCGTGCGGTTCCTGTTGCTGCTATTGACTCCAGTACACCTACTCTCGTAACAACCAATGACCCTTGGTACCTAAATATTCTCGATGGTTGTCGGAAATCCCCCACGTCATTCTTAAACTATCGCATTGAGAACGGTAGGTTATACAGGTATATGAAGTCCCTGAACCCTCTAACTAGGGAATTTGAATGGAAGGAGGTAATCCCAATAGAAGAACGTCAGGATATAATTTCTAAAAATCATTCGGAACCAATATCCGGACATTTTGGTATTTTTAAAACTCATAAACGTCTAAGTCTTAACTACTTTTGGCCTAACATGCACAAAGATGTTATAAATTTTGTATCTAATTGCGATAACTGTCTGTCACATAAGCACTCAACACAACCCACGCTTGGAACAATGGGTCGGCCTAAGGAATGTAGTCGCCCCTTCCAGATGTTGAGCATGGATTTGGTTGGTCCCTTGCCTGTCTCCAAGAAACAAAATACGTTCCTGTTAGTCGTAACTTGTTGTTTTTCCAAATACTGTATGCTTTTCCCTATACGGCGAGCAACCGCGGAGATCATTGCTCGAATCCTTGAAGAACAAATATTCTTAGTACATGGTATCCCAAGCACACTACTAATGGATAACGGTAGGCAATTCACTAGCAATATTATGCGTAATTTACTAGCTAACTACAAAATACCTAACATTCACTATACACCACTATATACTCCTCAAGTGAACACTGTCGAACGCTACAACAAAACTATTGTGACAGCTATTTCTACTTTCATTGAGAACGATCACCGATCTTGGGATATCAACGTGCCGAAAATTCAATTCGCTCTGAACAGTGCTGTCAACGAAGTCACAGGTTTTACTCCTGCATTTCTTGTTTTCGGGCGTGAACTGGTCAGTTGTGGATCACACTACCTTGATCCTGACTTAGGTGGTGATTTAGTATTTTCACCCCGCGACAGCTACGCAGAAAACTTGGGGGTTCTCCAGAAAATATTCGATAAGGTACAACTGTCTCTCATTAAGTCTCACTCCCGCAACAGTGCTCAGTATAACCTTCGGCGTAAGAACGTTGAATTTGATGTTGGTGACATAGTATGGAAGCGTACATTCTATCTCAGTGACAAGGATAAAAGGTTTTCAAAGAAATTGGCTCCTAAATTCATAAAGTGTCGCATCACAGCAAAGAAGTCCAAACTGGTGTATGAGCTTGAGGATATGTCTGGTCACAACTTAGGGTCCTGGCATATCAAGGACTTTAAACTGAACTAGTTCTGATAGTTTTGGATTTTACTTAGGAAAAATCCTAACCTAAAAAGGGGGGTATGTAACGATTTCGTTCCTTCTCATTAATTTGAACATTCGCGCCACGCGCGCTGTGTTCAACTTCAGAGCGCTGTGCATATGTTGGCAACAACGACGCGACGCGCTCGGGAGCTTGACCTTGACCGGCACTTGCTTCTTGTGGACGATAAAGCAAACTTTCTGCAAAATTCCGTTCAACTTTATTTAATTAACTTTCCAATACTAAATCTAAAAAGTGTAATCAGTGAACCCCGTTATTGGGGTTCCATCCTGCGGCTTGATCGCAACAGCTGTGACGGACAACTCGTTCTTCGGTGGTCGCCGACCGTACCGCTGAACTACCGCTGAACTACCGCTGCACTAACGCCGCACTACCGCCGCACTACCCAGTCTGCCAGCTGACGACACGGCCATTCTGACGCCGGACGTGTCCCCGTCAACCTAGCTGTCTGACCCTACCGCTGCCGTCGCCTATTGTTGCCGCTAGCTCACCACCTACCACTCATCACTCATTGGACCTCTCTCCAGCTAAGGCCAGTGGCAATATTTAAGGATCTAACAATATTCGGAGACAACGAACCCTACTGTACTTAATATAATTGTGAGCACTTCTTTCGTGTTTTTCTTGGGTGTAGCCACTATCCCCTTTTAGGCAGGGCACCAAAAACACAAGTGTTACAAGAATAACTTGTGTCGAAAAAAATTAAAAAATAAGTGTACCTAACGTAACACCAACGCGATTATACCTATACGTAAGTCCATATACTTTTCCGTTAAGAGTTTTTACTCAATTAAGTATCGCCGCCTGTTTCGGGTTAAATGAGATATGAGATAAGGCACTAAATATATTTTATGACAATCCACACAGCATTATCTAACCCCAATTTAAACAGTGCTTGTGTCATGGGTACTAGATGATAGAATACATTACATTATACATATTTTTTACTTTACATATAAAAAACACAAATGTTTGTACCAATTTTCAGGATTTTCTCGGTGATAAAGTTAATAAAACCTAGCAATGAAATAGTACTATCATTTATGTAGTTCACATAAAACTAGCTCTGCTTAGCCAATCAAGATGATGCTGCTGGAATTGTCCAGAATTATTTTTCTCATTAAGGGAGGCCTATGTCCAGTAGTAGACTAGTATAGGCTGATGATGACGATTTATTTATGTAAAATTATGAGAAAATGTTTTAAATCGCCTGAGGAGGTGTCCTACTGCTGGTAACTATACTTTGGCTACGACAAACTTACGAACAAAGGATGCCTTGTACGTCTTATACGGTACAAGGCTTCACACTGCGTCGACTCCTGCCGATTCATGACAGGCAAGTCGTATTGGCTTGCTTGTCATGATATCGGCACACAGGCTTCAATAGAATCTCCATTAGGTATAGTACTAAGCTTAAGTCCAGTTGAGGGTATTATCGAAACGTAGTCGTGTCGAGGTCTCTATCGTTCAGATAGGACTAAACCACCTCTATTGCGCGGTGAACTAAGGTCCACACATCATCTAGCCCCAAGCTAAGTAGAGCAGTGTTATGGGTACTAGATGAATGAAATACTTAATACAATACATGGATAAACATTTTAATTAAACAGTATTCAGAAATTTAACAATCGAATTGGCAAAATGGTGGTAAATTCCGAAACCAAGAAAAAGGATTCGTGTTAAAATATTAGGATCTACTTCGAGAAATAATTTCTCGAATGATTAAATTGATGCTTATACGTAGCTCTAGTGTTACGGAAGAGCAAAATATGTTCACAAACTTAATTGGTCATCCAGTGCAGCAATTCAAATAAAAAAATATTGGATCATGAGAAAATATTATTTCCTCATGATCCAATATTTGTGTAACGAAATGGATTTCGAAAACTACGAACTTGAACCATGCCATTTTGAATCGCTGCACGGATTTTCTTCAAAAATAGCAAGAAAAAAATCATGTCACTTTTTATTTATTTATTTATTTATTTGGTTGCCCACTAACGAAGGAAAGGTACCAAATTGTATAATTTTTTCGATTAAACGACAGTTGGTACTGCTTTCTTATCAAATATCTCGTATAAAACTATTGGATTGCTGCTTTTGTCCTACGAAAAATAGGATTCTTCTCAGACTCCATGAAAACCTTTCAAGACGCTTAATATAGAGGTATTATGGAAGGAAACGAAAACTGTTTAATTTTCTGTAATCACTAAAACAATATAGCTTTCGGTAACTATGTGCAACCCATAGGTATACATAAGCCTCAAATAAGGTAATGCTACATCAAGTCAGACCAAACGTCTAGCTATTGCAGTCCTGAAATCCCATAACCTGCCTTCACAGATATTCTGTAGGCTTTAGTAGGAGTGTCACCTTACCAGTTGTCTCTAGACACGGCGAGGTGCGTAATGCAATGAAGTCCACCCGTCAATTCCGTGCGGTCCCCTGCTATTACGTGTTAACTACGCCAGAACAGAATGCGGTTTGTCTGGTACGTGTGAGTCGTTAATGGTTGCAGGCGTAATACATGGCAGTAATGCAACTGCAAATCCTCACAGGAACTTATAGACATCCTGTTTTGTATGGTGTTTCTGGAGTTTAACTAATTATTGTGGAGGTTTTTCTTTACACGGATTAGGGAAAAGTTAGTTGTTAGTAAGTAGAGAGGCAATGATCAAATGTCAATATCAATATGTAAATGAGGTCAATAATCTCAATAACGTTGGGGGTGCCAGCCAGCTCATACACGTACCTACTCGGTATATGGTCATATGACTAAAGAAATAGTTCAATTTGTATGTATGTATAGCAAATTTAGTGTGAGAATATTAGTATTAGTAACTAACTGCACCCCGTGGCTTCAGCCCCGTTTTAACGCGTAATTAAAAAGTAGCCCATGTTTTGTTCTAGGCCTAAAACTAAGTCTATTCAAAATTTCAGCCCGATTCGTTCAGTACTTTGGAAGTGGAGAGGTTACCTCTTAAACACCAAACATATATTAATTATAACTTTAAATGAAAAAAATTGGATCGATGGATGAATGACAGAAAGTAAAGTGGTAGATTAGACTCAATTAGAAATTCGAAAGTTTTTAAGAGGGATTTATTTCTAGGATATTATTAAATTTTGTATAATGATCACATTGTCTTCATGACTTGAGAAAGTAAATTTTCTCAACCCCTCTTTATGAGAATACAACGTTAACAGCTTGTTATAAATTCCATGTTTCATACAATTCACCAGAACTTCCTCGGCATCTTAAAACCCTCTCACTTAAAATGCTCGCCACTTTGATAATAAAACAAAATCCTCAGCGAACTGTTGAAAGTAAATTGAATCAACGCCACCACAAAAGGCTTATTTTCGCAAAGTGCTTTTAAGATGTTTGTTCGGAGTGCATGAGCAAGCATATTACGGAACTTTATCGAGGCGATGATTCTAGTCCATACAAAATGTACGCTACTTGGCGCTGAAATATTTACACAGGCTTGTAGCAAACTAGCGACATACGGTGTTGATCACTTTGTGTAAGTGGCATTTACGTACATAACATGTACAAGACGACCGATGTGGCGCGGTGGGAAAAGGTCCACCAGGAGGTTACGGTCTCGATTCCCGCCTCTGGACAATGTATTGTAAGATGATGGTTTATAATTAATCTGTTTTTTGTGTGTTACCTCAGATTATTTTTTTAGTAAACCAGTTTGGATTATTCTTTTCGTATATAACAAAGTATACTACATAGTATAAAACAAAGTCGCTTTTTCTGTCCCTATGTCCCTATATCCCTTTGAATGCTTAAATATTTATCTATGTAGTGTATTGTATTAAGTATATCAGTCATCTTGTACCCATAACACAAGCTCTGCTTAGCTTGGGGCTAGATGATGCTGTGTGGACTGTCCGGAATTTATTTATTTATTTACTTTAAAACTACGCAACGGATTTTGATGCGGTTTTTTTTTAATAGATAGAGTGATTCAAGAGGAAGGTTTATACAAAATAAAACCGTGCGAAGCCGGGGCGGATCGCTAATAAAGAATAAAACGGGACTAAGACGCGCTGTCCGTCCGTCTGTCTGTCGCCAGGCTATTTCTCATGAACCGTGATAGTTGCCGCGTCTTGCGGAGAACATCCTACTAATATTATAAACGCAAAAGTTTGTATTGATGGATAGATGAATGGATGTTTGTTACTTTTTCACGCAAAAACTACTGAATGGATCTGGATGAAATTTGCACAGAGATAGATTATAGTCTGAAATAACACATAGGCTGTATTTTTTCCTGGAATGCAATGAATGGGAACGGGAACTACGCTGAAGAAACCGCGAGGCACTGCTAGTATAATATAATAATATATAATGATAATATCGATAGCTATATAATATAATTTAATATTAGGCGTTACACCGCCACGCTTTTCGCCTCGCCCGTTCCGACGCGCGCTCTCTTCAACGGTATCGAGCTGTATCAATGTACTCGTAGGTATGTGTCGCAATAGACAGTTGACATTTTCACAGTTGATTTATTTGTAATAATACCAAACATGATTTTTTTCTCGAGTTCATAGATGGTACAGAACCCTCCGTGTGCGAGTCGCGCACTTAGCCGGTTTTATTTAAAAAATCAAAAATACTCGGGTACTGTTTCTAATTTCACAAAGAAACATTTATCAAGCCCCTATAATCAAACAAACCTTGTTGTATACAATTTTTATTATTGCTTCCTAATAGATAATGGTACACTCGTTTATTTATTGGTAAAAAAAAATATTACACGTCAAATTGGATGATTGCAACTTAAAATATAATTCAGTAGGCATATCATATGAATATATTATAGGTACCTACAGTTTAACTAATTCAAAAATGCGATATGTCATCTAAATTAATAATCAACAAAATAGTAATAATAAATTAATAACACACGTCAACTAAATTACAAAACTCAATAATTAGGTCGATGGGTTGTCTGTATTCGCAGCAGTAGCCCGTCTGTTCCGAGACTAAGTGGGCTGTTTTACAGTAAAACTAGGCTTTATTGCCACAACATGGTAAGCTTTTGGGAAGGGAAATCGTTTAAAGCCTCCATTTCTGTGTAGCGACACCTGGTCCTTGGAGTAGGTATTAGTGCTACGTAGTAATTTTAGCTGTTTGCGGCGTACGCGATGAGGTGGAATTTTTGTTCCTCATTCAGAGTTTATTTTCAAGGATAATTCAGTTGTCACTGTAATATTTTTTGTTAATCAAATTGTATTTAGTAGCGTTTTTTGCTATTTTAAAATGATTTCATGTTTGTGTTATAGGGAAACTTTTAGAAAAAGTATGACGATCACAATAGAAATAGGTAGACAAATCAATAACATAGGCAATTATGTAATTGTATTTGATAGATACGAAAAAAGAGTTTGGTGTCCACCAAGAGCAACTTCGTATCTCTTTCTAAAATAGACCAAAAAATAAAACTACTTAATATATTTAAAAAAGTTGATAGGTATAACAAAACGAACGTTTGATTTTTGAAATTTCCTTTGTTTAACGTAATAATAATTATGATTAAGGGCTCCCACACAAAACTGCGATTTGGTGCGATGCGATGCGATTTGATGCGATTTGATGCGATGTCACACGAACTTGATTTGCGAATTTCTGCGATGCGAATTTGTGCGGCGAACCGTTTTGTAGGGTAACCATATCTTCAAGTTTAGTCCGCCGTATTGGACGTGTTTTTAGGAAGCGTAAGATGGATCCCAAAAAGATAATTGAACCGATTTAAGCAAAAATGATCCAACCCACACAAACCTCATTTCGAGATAATCGATATTTAAGTTTGTGGCGGTATTTCTCTAGCTTTGTAATACAAAATGTTGTTATTTTAATTTAATTTAATGCTATGTAAACTCAACTTTTTTGCTATAAATAATATAAAGAATAAATTGTAATAGTTTAGTAGATAATTGGGAAAACTTGCGCCTGGATCATTATTACAAAATTAATTTTGTATGGAAAGAGCTATGTAGGGTGCAAAAATTAAAATGCAAAAATGATTCAAAGTGTGTTAAAAATTAGTAATCATTTTTGTGTTTTAAAAGACAAAACAAACAAAATTGGCCCTACTCCTCGTCCAAATCAGAATAAGGTTCATCACATAAACCATCTACATCGTCTATTATTGCAGCTTCCCTTCGGTTTCTTAAATTAATCAATGCAATCATCTGGTATCTAATATTAGATCTGCTGGCCCTGTACTTATTTTATTTTATTTATTTATTTTTCGTTAAAGTACGAAACACACAGAAGCCGGAGGCGTGGCGGAGGCAAAGGCGTGCGAGTTGTATTCTATGGAATCCTATGAAAGCCTACACACACACCGCAGGCCGTGGCGAACGCGGTGCCATAGGAAAAACCGGCACGCCTTCGCCTTCGCCACTCCTCCGGCTTCTGTGTGTTTTGAACTTTATATACTTTATTTCGTTTACGTACTTAGATGAAATAGCAATTTTAAATATTAACTTGTCAAATCTTAACTTGTTTTATATCATCATCATCATAATCAACCTATATTAGTCCACTGCTGGACATAGGCCTCCCTTAATGAGCGCCATAGCTCCCTGTCTTCAGCTTGGCATCCAGCATCTGCCAGCAGTCTTTCGCAGATCGTCATCCCACCTGGCCGGAGGGCGTCCTATACTACGTTTGCCAAGTCTCGGTCTCCACTCAAGAACACGTTTACCCCAACGGTTGTCGGTTCTTCGCGAGATATAGCCGGCCCACTGCCACCACTTCAGCTTGCTAATTATTTGAGCTATGTCGATAACTTTGGTTCTCTTTCGGATGTATTCTTTACGAATCCTATCCTTCAGAGAAACTCCGAGCATAGCTCTTTCTATAGCTTTCTGAGCTCTTTGAACTGATGGACCTGCTTAATATTATAGTTTGAATCATTGTAGCAAATTAGAACGGTTATATGTTAGGGTAACAAAAGCAACACAAAAATGATTCAAGTGGCATGAAACACTTATACATTTTAAAAAATGGTCTTCGACATGACAGTTGTGGGTTGGATCATATGGATTTTCCACATTTGTGAACATAGAGGTGTGAGTCTTTGATATGTTAAAATATACCTTATTCTGATTACATTAGTTAAAAAAACTCGAAATTGACTAGGTTGTGGGTTGGATCATTTTTGCATAAATCGGTCCAATTGCACTGCTGTTATTGTTAAATAGATATAAAAGAAAAAGAAGATTCTGGATTCATCCATTTAATACGATTATGAACTCTGAAGGGAACTATTTTACTCGAAATTACTATGAGTTGAGAACTGAAGCAGTTTTTTTTTACAACACAAAGAAGGCGGCTCAGGCGCCGCGCTCTTTCGCTAAAGTTGTCTCAGAGCGGACTAAAAGGGGGGTCACCAAATATGACGTAATATGACAGGAATACGCGATGCAAATGAGATCTGACGTTATCGTGCGAGCTCGCAGATATTTACGATGCGATGCGAGCTCGCAGTTTTGTGTTTGAGCCCTAAATAAGTGACGGTGCTAGGTAGGTAGCGCCTCAAGTATAAGAGAAGACAAAACATTTAATCAAATGCATTTCCTAATACCTACAAACGAATAACACAAACTAAACTATTCGAGACAAAATAGCTTTAGTCACTTGAACCGATTAGCTTTGCGGAAATTCGTGCAATGGTAGATACGACATACCTACACAGTTATCTCTTTGTGAACTGGTTGCTTCGATACAAGATCTTGTGGCTTTGTCTTTGGGTTTAGAATCGGATGAAGTAGACGATAAGCCCTTCGGTCAAAGCGAATTAAACGGTTGTCCAGAACGAGAAGTGATATTGACAACAAGATCAAAGGCGTTTCGGGTGAGCCAAGGTGGATTAACCAGTGTTCGATCTCCGTCGTTTACAATATTGTAAAGATTTTAGGTTCTTCACTTTCGATTGAACCGTTTCTCGGTCAACTTTTACAATCAACATGCAATCAACGTTTTACCGTGGGAGATGAGATTTTGATATGAAAACTGCAGATAACTATGAAAATAGTTCTTAATGAAAAATGTCTTATGAGGTATTTAACTTTACAATTATAAAAATCTCGGATTTTCCACAAAGCCATGAGGAAGCAATAAAACCGGTTAAGTGCGAGTCGGACTCGCGACACGAAGGGTTCCGTAGATCTGTAAAACGGTAATAAATCATTTTGCTGTATGGGAGCCCCCTTAATTATTTACTGTATTCTGTTTTTTAGTATCTGTTGTTAAAGTGGCAGAGGAATTACATAATTCTGTGAAGATTTTAAACTATATATGGTAATTGTGATACAGCCTGGGGCCTTATTGTGTAACTCAACTGGTAATCGAGATCGACTTCCTTTTTGACAGTTAGTCCAGTTTAATACCTTATGCCTCAGATAATACCGAATACTGACTGCGTCGACCACTGGTAATCGATTAAAAGTTAGACAATAACTCAGCTGGTTACTAACGGACAGATAGACGGACGGACAGCGGAGTCTTAGTAATAGGGGCCCATTTTACCTTTAGGGTGTGGAACCCTAAAATACCGTTAAAATCATAAATGGCAGAGTGTAAAGAGTAAACAGATTTATCCAATCTTTTGCATTTATAATATTACCCGCTGTTCCCTTTGGTTTCACAGGATTCCGCTTCTTATTTTTCTTATTTCTTAGGTAAATGCTAATTGTTTAGTGGAGCAAAACTAAACTTTAGTAAGCAGAGTTATTTACGTTCTAAAATAAGATAGAAATATAGGTTATTTCAAATCGTCAAATAATATTAATATTTTAGTTAAAAGTTTGAGTACTATTATGAATGCCCGCTCGATAAAAGGTTTCCTAAACTCGTTTTTCTTATCTACTAACCTAGCAATTTTGATAACCAACTCAAGCATAAAAACAGCAAACTTTTCTGCTTGAACCCATAAAACGGTCTCTTCCCCAACTTTACACGAGTTTACGGATGATCGCTTTTGTCCGTTCCTACACCAAATCCACAATATCGTGTCTTTGTTGAAATTACCGGATAAGAATCGCAGCTTAACCGAAATGCTTAGATAGATCATCAAAATTTTGTTAGTTACATAACTTAGTAAACAGTGCCTTAAAGATAAAGATGAAGTAACTAACTTTAGTTACCCTATTACAATTCTGCATTTGTATCTACGACATTTTCCATTTAAGGTAGCAAGAGCAAAGCCGCGGAAAGATGCTTATACAGGGTTATAGGTATCTAATGATTAACCTCTAAACGTAATACATCTCCAGTTAATTTTTTTTCAGTTTTGGCGGGCTTTCAACCCCGCTCGCCTGACTGCAACCCCTTTCCTTCTTTGCTAGATATATGTATAACATAATATACAGGTCATGTACCGAACCGACATGCATCAATCTGTGACGCCTAGACGAGAGCTAAGAAGATTAGAAATGGAGATTTGCTTACAATTATTTTAATGGGAAAAAAATCAATGAGTTAAAAAAATCGTAGAACTAAAGTTGTTAGTCTTGATTTACCCAAGTCGCCTTTTCGAGGTTAATCATTAAACACCCATAACCGTGTATTTGCGTGCCTAAATAATTCAAAAAGAACTCGTACCTACTACAGGACTCGAATTAGAATATCATCAATCATCATCCATGATTGCTTTCATCAATCAACAAAATACTTCCTATTTATCGACTTCTACAAGCGAAGAAATCAATGCATGGAAAATAAAGGTCAGCTGAATAATGACTTTTATAGTAGCGCAGCTGTATAGAACAAGTGACCTAATTGATTTAATACTTAAAATGAGCCATATAAATGAGAAATATTATCAAAGCGTCTTGTCAAATCGTTGCGAGATCCTCTAGCGAGTTTCGAGCGAGATATTACAAGTATCATAGCGTCAAGTCAAAGCGATGCGAGATCCTCCAACTGGTGAGGCAGCGCATCAGCATTGTCATACAGTGGGGCAATGCTGATGCTGGTCACGCATCACAACGACCAGACACTGAGATATTTTTTAAAAGCCCGTAGAGCCTCGGTACACGGACCTTGGCCCTAGGGTCTCGACTCCAAGGGGAGCGTAGGTTCCGTCGAGCCCTGCAAATTTTGCGCCTTTTGAGATCCTCAGCCAAATCTGCCGCTGCACCAGCCCTCGTGAATGTCCTTGGAAGATTGTACGTGCGTCGTAAGTCTATCGACGCATTTAGCGTCCCACGCGATGGGCCTCCTCAATTCCCATGGGACTAGTGTCATACCGTCGGCCCTCTTGCCATCGTCACGGAACAGACCATTCGATTCGAAAATAGCTGGTATATTAGCGCTGAAAAAGGCCCGCCAGATGATGTCGTTAAGGTTCATACATCATCATCATCATCATCAGACTATACATATTAGTCGACTGCTGGACATAGGCCTCCCCAGGTACATACATACTTATCATAAAACACGAATAAATTATTAACACGTTTTCACAAAACCTCAATGGCACTGTAAGACGAAGTAGAGATGTGATGCGAATGAGAATGAGAGATGATGAACGCAGATTCAAATAAAATTTAAATTTAAAAAATATTTCCTACTCCTAGAGCCACATTTATAATATATTCAGCAAAACACATGATACTGAGCCTCTGGTTTCAAGGATAACACTGTTCACACTAACACCCTGTATAATAAATAGTAGATATAGATACATAATTTTTGAATACCTAAGTGTCATACTACTGATTAGACTACTGACATAGGCCTCCCCTAATGAATATAACATACCTTAACCAAATTACTTACTAAAATAATTTCGTTAAATTACCGAAAGAGATAAAGTAATAAACCTTTATTACTTTATCTCTTTACCTAACACATAAGAATGTGTACACGTTTTTATTTCATTGAGAACTCATAAAAAGTCCAAAAATAAATAAAGATTAGGTACAATCAAGTGAGAATGGGATGATACGAGAGATACTTTTGAAACGAGCCTAATTCATCAGCCGGACCTCTGCCTGACAAAAAGGAAGAGCTACGTTTGTGTATTTTTCATTATAGAGCTTATTACTTTTTGTTTATAAAGGGCGCCCGTATGAAAGCCATTGTGTTCTCGGATTTCGTGTAATAGTGCTTGCAATTTTTCTAATATTCAAGCAGGGCAACTTGATGGCACGTAACTGCGATGTTTTCTTGCTAAACTATTTAATTATCTAGATTTTTCCTGGAACCTAGAACGTCCACATTATTTACATTATTTATAGGAATTACATGTAATTAAACCCAGTGCTCCAAAATATTTACGCAGATCTACCTATTTAAAGAAGTCAAGAGCATATTTTTAAACGTATAAATTTAAAAACTTCGATCTTCCATTGATTCCGTGAGTAAAAATTCCAAAACTGACAAACTTGTAGGTTCGCGTCTGCCAACTCTCTGTATAATAATGATTTCCTGTATTATGTTTTTGAGCTTCAAATAAATCTCAACATTACCACATTGCGAGGGTGATAAGTGCCACGGAACGTATCATTTATCGTGCATAAAGTTGCCAACTGACACCGTGCCGTGCGTGATTCTACAAAAATTCTACAACCCGCCGCCGCTGTGAGGCGAGGGTTTGTTTTTTAGAAGAATATATTTTTATCTTTCCCCTGAGAGATAAGTTCGCTGAGAGTTTTATTAACGACAGTTCGGAATAGGGATGAAGATTAGGCTTTTCTATCAAGTACGAGTTTGCTCACTTAAGTCAGTTTACGGTGTTTTTGCGGGAAGCCCCAACTTTATCGTGACTTGCAGTTTGGAACTCGACCCATAAGCGATGGTGTACCTACTAATCTTTTAGCAGGACATTGATTCATGGCATTTTGTGAGTGACTGATGTCAAATTTCCATAGGTATTTATTTTGATCAGTCTAAAGATCCATAAGTGTAACGTTTAGGTGATTCTTCATCAATGACATGATAACACTATGTGCACCATAAAATGCCTAATGGCTGCCGTGACCGAAATGCTAGGATGACAAGAGATTGGCTGGCACCAGATATAAAATACTATCGTAAAAAATCGACTTTGACGGGCCCTCTAAGGACGGGCCTTAAATCCGCAGCAATGCCTCAGTAGTCATTACGCTTTTCCCAGTTTCCTCATTATTTTACCTTTATTTACTAACGAGGATTTGATCAGAATGATAGATGATCATGTCTCCCTCATCATATACAATCAAACCGGTTTCCTGCTCTAAACATATTTTAAACAGGAATTTAGAAATCAATTATATCGATAATAACTTCTTTAGGCTTACAAAATAAACACATTGACAAGTTATGTTTTTAGGATTTTAAAGTATCAGTTAAAATAAAGAGAAATTACCACTTTTCACCTAATTATGAGAACTGAAATTTATATTTTGTAATAGTCAGTTCTACCATTACATTTCATTTAATCCCACTTTTTAATCCCGCACATTAATCCCACACTTTAATCCCACTCATTAATCCCAGTTTTTAATCCCACTTTTTAATCCCACACATTAATCCCATTTTTTAATCTCACTTTTTAATCCCACTTCTTAATCCCACTTTTTAATCCCACACTTTAATCCCACTTTTTAATCTCACACTTTAATCCCACTTTTTAATCCCACACTTTAATCCTACTTTTTAATCCCACACTTTAATCCCACTTTTTAATCCCACACATTAATCCCACTTTTTAATCCCACACTTTAATCCCGCTTTTTAATCCTATTTTTATTCCCACACTTTAATCCCACTTTTAATCCCAAACATTAATCCCGCACTATTATACCACATTTTAATCCCACACTTTAATCCCACTTTTTAATCCCACACATTAATCCCACTTTTTAATCCCACACTTTAATCCCGCTTTTTAATCCCACTTTTTAATCCAACACTTTAATCCCAATTTTTAATCCCACACTTTAATCCCACTTTTTAATCCCACACTTTAATCCCACTTTTTAATCCCAAACATTAATCCCACACTATAATCCCACATTTGAATCCCACACTTTTATCCCACTTTTTAATCCCACACATTAATCTCACTTTTTAATCCCACACTTTTATCCCACTTTTTAATCCCACTTTTTAATCCCACACTTTAATCCCATTTTTAATCCCACACTTTACTCCCACACATGAATCCCACTTTTTAATCCCACATTTAAATCCCACTTTTTAATCCCACACTTTAATCCCACTTTTTAATCCCACACATTAATCCCACTTTTTAATCCCACACTTTAATCCCGCTTTTTAATCCCACTTTTTAATCCCACACTTTAATCCCACTTTTAATCCCAAACATTAATCCCGCACTATTATACCACATTTTGATCCCACACTTTAATCCCACACTTTAATCCCACTTTTTAATCCCACACTTTAATCCCACTTTTTAATCCCACACATTAATCCCACTTTTTAATCCCACACTTTAATCCCTCTTTTTAATCCCACACTTTAATCCCACTTTTTAATTCCACACATTTATCCCTACTTTAATCCCACACTTTAATCCCACTTTTTTATCCCACACATTAATCCCACACTTTAATCCCACACATGAATCCCACTTTTTAATCCCACACTTTAATCCCACTTTTTAATCCCACACTTTAATCCCACACTTTAATCCCACTTTTTTATCCCACACATTAATCCCACACTTTAATCCCACTTTTTAATCCCACACTTTAAACCCGCTTTTTAATCCCACTTTTTAATCCCACACTTTAATCCCACTTTTAATCCCAAACATTAATCCCGCACTATTATACCACATTTTAATCCCACACTTTAATCCCACTTTTTAATCCCACACTTTAATCCCACTTTTTAATCCCACACATTAATCCCACTTTTTAATCCCACACTTTAATCCCGCTTTTTAATCCCACTTTTTAATCCCACACTTTAATCCCACTTTTTAATTCCACACATTTATCCCTACTTGAATCCCACACTTTAATCCCACTTTTTTATCCTACACATTAATCCCACACTTTAATCCCACACATGAATCCCACTTTTTAATCCCACACTTTAATCCCACTTTTTAATCCCACACTTTAATCCCACACTTTAATCCCACTTTTTAATCCCACACTTTAATCCCAATTTTTAATTCCACACATTTATCCCTACTTTAATCCCACACTTTAATCCCACTTTTTATCCCACACATTAATTCCACACTTTAATCTCACTTTTTAATCCCACTTTTTAATCCCACACATTTATCCCTACTTTTTAATCCCACACTTTAATCCCACACATGAATCCCACTTTTTAATCCCACACTTTAATCCCACTTTTTAATCCCACACATTTATC
The DNA here is from genome assembly GCA_944547425.1 of Eupithecia centaureata. Taxonomy (NCBI): domain Eukaryota; kingdom Metazoa; phylum Arthropoda; class Insecta; order Lepidoptera; family Geometridae; genus Eupithecia; species Eupithecia centaureata. The sequence goes on from OX155690.1 coordinate 6,865,932, forward strand.
CCACACTTTAATCCCACATTTTAATCCCACATATTTATCCCACTTTTTAATCTCACACATTAATATCCATTTATAAATAAAAAACAAAAAATCAAGCTATAACACTAAAAAAAAACATTTCCTCAACATTTAACTAGAAAACACGGCTATATGACTATTAATTCAGGTCCGTCTGGGACGCAGGAGGTTGCGGGTTCAATTCCCGCCTTTTAACAAATTTGTGTACGATCTGCAGAAATTTGTTCTGTTGGCCTGGGTGTTTTCTATACATATAAAAAAATATCTATCTACATTATGTAATGTATTGTATTAAGTACATCAGTCATCTAGTACCCATAACACAAGCTTTGCTTAGCTTGGGGCTAGATGATGCTGTGTGGATTGTCCGGAATTATTTATTTATCTATACAACGATTTTAAACATTACTTTGAGCCTAATTATT
>OX155690.1:6866574-6936334 GCA_944547425.1 Eupithecia centaureata
TGAGCCTTATTATTCTAAGACTTTGACAATGTGAGTGTAAACAGAAATTATTATGACTGTTGTAGAGAAGATGAGGTACGCTGACACAAAACGTCATGGAGCCTTTTTCTTTAAAAAAAACATCTGAATCATAAATAAATTGATCAGACTGAAAAAACAACTTTGGCGTGGGAGTGCCTAAGTGTATTCTTTAAAAAAGTTCTTTAAAAAATATGATCAGAAGGGCATTTTAATTTATTTGATTTGTCGGAAACTAGTCCATTGAAATGTTAAATTTTTAGGCCTTACCTTGCGTTTTTTAGAGGACGCAATTTTATTTTTTTGATGTGTAGGGGGGTTCAGTGTAAAGCTAAAACCAAGTTTGTGGGGTCGCCACCCTTGTCCCACGGCCGCCATCTTAAAAATAGGGGTTGAAATGGTTTTTACGATATATCTCTTTAACTATTTTTTTTGATAAAAAAAATTGTTAACCCTTAATTTATCTGTTAGGTCCCAGGGACTCCGCGCAAAGTTTCTTTTTGCTTTAAACGCATAAAATATGCGGTTTTTTTTTCGCGCGTCCCAGTACCTTCCTGAAGTAACGGCCCTAATGCAGGGTGAAGAGTACGTGCACCTAGTCGCGCTTTTAAAATAATTATCGTGCCCATAGAGTTCGCTGAACCCCATGGGGACCATGTACGAATTTATTTTTTGTATAAAAGAGAGCCACTTTTTATTTCGTATTTTAAGTTTATTATTTTTTTGAGCAGTTTTTGAAAGCAACATTTTAAAATAATGATTTATTGTATTACAGTTTCGATCCAAAGTTAGCATTGATTTTGTGTACTTATTTTTTGTCTTTTAGATTTTTTAACTATCACCAAAAAACAAACCAACTAATAACGAAATTTGATATCAAAGTATAGAAGTATAATATTGCTAAGCAGAAAAAAAAATATTTTGTTCATGTTTTGCTTTTATAATGACCAAAATCGTTGGTTTTTATGCAAGGAGTCCCATGGACTCCATGGGGTAAATTAAGTGATTTTGTGTCACCAGGTTAACCAAGGGTTAACATTTTTACATAAAATACTACAAACTAAGACTAGTATGTATAAAAGGGCGGCCTTTTGTGAAGATTTTCACTTATAACTTTTTTAGTTTTAGATCTACGACAAAAAGTTACGGGACTAAAGTTGTGGAGAATTTAATTTGCAACAAAAAATGTTAACAATTTTTTTTTTATCAAATAAATAGTTTATGAGATATATCGTAAAAACCATTTCAACCCCTATTTTCAAGATGGCGGCCGTGGGACAAGGGTGGCGACCCCACAAACTTGGTTTTAGCTTTACACTGACCCCCCTACACATCAAAAAAATAAAATTGCGTCCTCTAAAAAACGCAACCCCAAATGTAACTTTTCAATGGACTTAACGTCAAATTCAAATTCGATCCCAACAGATCTTTAGAACGCTATTTTGATATCGTTTCAGATCTCTAATTACAATCAAGGAATAGAAAAAATTACAACTAGTAGGTATATACAATTGAAACCTTTGAGCTAACTGCAGACGGTTGCAAACAGTCTAAAGGTAGCTCAATTGATCCATGTCAATACCAGTCGAAAGCGTCCCCAATACACTGGCTGCATTACCACGCTGTATGGCAATGCTGATGCGCTGAGCCAGATACTCACCAACTCTCGGTCACGCGTCGCATCGACTAGACGCTTAGATAATTTTTCAAAATCCGGAGAGCCTCGGTACCCCACGGACCTAGGGTCTCGACTCCAAGGGGAGCAAATATAGTTTTGTCGAGACCTTCATATTTTCGCCTCTTGAGATCCTCGGCCAGATCTGTCGACGCACCAGCCCTAGTGGATGTCCTTGGAAGATGGGAAGGTGCAAGTGTGTCAACGCATGTAGCGTAGCAGTAGCAGTAGGGCCCCCCAACTCCCTTGGGAATAGTGTCTTACCGTCGGGCCTCTTGCCATCGTCACGGAACAGACCATTCGGTTCGAAGATAGCTGTTACGTTAGCGCTGACAAAGGCCCGCCGGATAATATAATTGATAATAGATAGTAGGTACCTATCTGCAGCGGATCCCTAGGGCCGAATTCCTCTAATGTCAAAACAAAGGTCTCAATAGTGCCATTCAATCCAGATGATAAAAATGACGTTTGTGCATTTGGTATTCTACTATTTTTTGCGCTTGAAGAGACTTTCATAATGAGAATGTCAAATTGGTAGTCAGAAACGTAATCGTCACAGTTATGAATGAACCTTAAAAAGTTTGTGCTAGTAGAATACCAAAAAGAGTTTAACACTGACATTTTGACACGATACTATTTAAATGGTGAAGCGATTTATTTAGTGGAATTCAGGCTGGTTTGATAGAAAATGTGCATTTACGGAGACTGTTTTGATATGTTAGAGACTGGTAGGTAGATATTTTTAAAACGAAATAATTATATAATCTTTGATGCTAATGTGTTATGTGCTTAACTCATTACATTCTCATCGAATTAGATTATATAAGCTAACCTACTTCGTAAACATGACTTAAACCACCAACAATAGATTATGAGCGAATTATTTATGAACTATCTACTAGCATCTGACCGTGGCTTTGCACGCCTTGTTTCTATCGAAACGTCTGAAGGCTATTTAAATCCCATGGGGACTGATTTATGAGATAAAAAGTAGCCTATGAGTTATTCCAGAGCTAGACTAACATTCATACAAATTTTGTTTTTATAATATGCGGGCAGCCTCTGGGCTAGCTTTACTAAAAAATCGCTGAGCGCTCTGCGAGTGCAGTAAAACAACGCCTTCAGGATGTTGTTGGGATTGCTCCGATTCTGCAGAGCATCCTCCATGTTTGCTGAAGCCCAGGTTGATGGCTTTCACGCCATCATCCGCAAGAAAACCACCTCGCTGCTGCGTAGAATATGGAGCAGTTCCAACACCATCCTGCAGGTTGTGGGCAGCAAGTTTGCCTCGCCCATCATGCAGTCTTTCAACAGAGTCCTGACTCTTTTGACTCCATGGGTTGAGACTCTGTTGAATTACTGCTTCAAATAACAACTGTATCTTTATTATTGTGTTTTAGTTATTAATATTTAGGTACCTATTGATCTTTAATTGTGATTTTTTAATTGTGTGTATACAAAAGTCTGAATAAAGAAACTTTTTATTATTTATTATTATAATATTAGTAAGGTGGCTTAGTTTGTGGCTATTTCTTGTAACTTATTAGTGATTGTCAAAACAGATCGTGCTTTCTCAAGTTAATAGAACTTTTTCATAAATGTCGTGTATAAGCCCTATCGGCCAAGTTAATGGTTCGATCGAATTGTTCCGATTCCAATGAGGAAATTGTAGTCTTCGTTACCTGGGGAGCTTTTGTGTCAGTTAAAGTCCGTTTAAGTGACACGTTACCTTGTTTTCTTGTCAGTAACTTTAGTCTTTATTTGACTTGTCTGTTTTAAAAGCTTTTATTAAACTTGCTCGGTATTTCCGCAGTTGGACATGTTTTATGGAAATGTCATTGAAATAGCTTTAGCGCTATAGTAGCAATTTTAGTAGTATGAAAACTTTAGTAAGTTTATTTTGAGCCAAATACCAACTGGTAATATTTATTCGTCGTAATGATCCTTTTTTAAAACGTGAACTAACTTTCAAACTCAAAGTCTTTACTTCCTTTAGATCAAACAAGACTTTTGGACAGAACATGTCCAAGAATACATGAATTAATGAACACTTTACTGTATTATAATCGTAAGTTCCATCCATACATTAAAAAAAAGCTGATGACTAATTAAAAAGTTAACACAGTACAAAAGGCGACCTTATCGCTGAGAGCGATTTCTCAGGCAACCTTAACATTTCCAAGAGTCGTGTAAGATCTAAAGGCAATAAAGCACTTTGACTTTAAGTTTGTAAGTTAGTATCAGATTGCCAAAACAGGAGATCAAAGTTGCCTGCACAGAGGCTAACGCAATCCATTTACCTTTCGTTCCAATAGGGGCAAGAACAAACAGCGTTACCCCCACCTCTGTAGAGCATCGTCTGCTTCAGACGATAGATATTATAGGTAACAGACATGCACAGCAATCAGTCAACACTGCGAAAGAGCATTCTCAACACAGAGGGCCGATGCCTAGCCTCTTCAGAACAAGCGAAACCTAATACTCTCGGGGTTTGTATGCGAAGCTTTCACCATCGCTTCCGTATGACCAGTTGGAGCTATTGGAGGGCTACTTGCCAGAGAAACTTACTTATGCATCTAAGCTATTATGGACCTTATCATATAGCCGGTGTTATATTTTTTGTTTGGCAAATAATGTAGTGATTTTCTAAGACTATGTTACAATCCTTAAAGATGCTATAGTTGTAAGTAAATATTGATATAGTTTTCTTTACTTGTTGAAACTACTTCTCAAATAAAATTTTATAACTATGCAAGGTCACAGATAATATTTGTACCTACGTGTGAATATGAGTATTACTTACATACGTATTACGTGTTTGAGATGTCTATAAATTTTTACCATTATCTATCCCTTCAATAATTTTATGCACATCGTAACTAAGGTCTTAAAATTTTCGATGAGTCTGTTATTTTCATGGGTCGCACTAAAAATATTGTTGTATGCCAGTTTGCACCAAAATTTTTGCCAGTTTGCACCAAAATTCTAATAATTTGGCGTTTTTTAGAAGCCGATTTCATATACTTTTATGAAAAATAAGAACATCATTACGTAGGTAAATTTAATACAAAAACAGCCAAGGGTAGTTTAATACTCAGTTTACATACAAGACAGAAAACAAGAGAGAAAAATAAATATAAGTAGGTATTCATATGTGTAAATATGATCACTACAAATTCCACTTAGGTACATTTGAAAAAACTTTACTTTAATAAAATTTTATTGAAACATAAAAATCTATTTAAAAACGTAAGCACTATGTCGCTTTTAGCGCGAATAACAGTCTGTTATTAAAATAAATTTTGTTGTATTGTTAAAATAAACTTTGTCCTGCTTGGTTAATGATCCCAATCATTGTTTACCTATTGTTTGTTATGATTATAGTTTTTTAACTTATAGTATTTTTATTACTACATTGCATCTCTTAAGGAACATATTTCATTCCAAGACAGTAATGGACAATGTCCCTCCAATCACATTAACTACATCGGAAACCTTAATAATTTGATATTGAACCTGTTTGATTGTATTTGAGGGTTCTAAAACACCTATAAATAACCCCAAAATGTCTTCTATTGGTTATAAAAAGGTCGCCTTAAGTGTCATAGATCGCGAAATGGTCGTCGTACGTGCATTGATGGTGTAGTTCTGGTAAGAAAGCTAGTAGATTCTACAATTTAATCGAATACTTTTACTTTTTACGTTAAACTTTTATTTTATCATTTATCCTTTACAAATATAAATGAATTCAGAGAAATAAAAATCTAAATGATATTTATTAATACGTAATAAAATTAATTAATTAGATTTAATAAAATTAATTAATAAAATTAATAACTTTTTTTTTTCTCTGAATTCATTTAGATTTTTAAAGGATAAATGATAAAATAAAAGCTGAAACTTTGAGAACCCATTAGTTAAATTCATTGTTGTTTAAGATAGTAATAAAAAAACCTAATACGTTTAAATTTAGAACACACTACGAACAATTTATTCGAAATCCATCTTAACGCTATACAACCTCCTCTCACCAAAAACACTCGATACCAACTCTTTGTGCAAAGAAAACTCGACATACAAACTTCTTGTAAAAACTCTTCGAGATTAGAATGGTCGATATTAACTACAAGGAGAATTAGAACAAAATATACCTACTTGTTATGACATAATTATGATAAGAAAATAAATTAAGAAAGAAATACTGTTTTTATTTAAATAACAATTTTCACCTAATAAAATAGATTGTGTTATGTAGTAGACATAATATGTAAAACATAATTTAACCTAATTTATGAGGTATACTTAGCAGATTTGGTATGACAGTAATAATTTATTAAGTGAAATGAAATAAATGCGATTAAGCTCCGGAAGGCTTGATATAAAAAAATATTTATTAATATGTGTCGAGTGATATACTGAGCTTAAAAACTAGCCAACTAACTCAACGAAAAAAGTCCCTTCGGTTCCCTAATAATATGTGCTCCCAAAAAATGATGAACGCTTAGTGATCTAGCTTCAATGCGAACCACGTAGTGTGGTAACGCCCACTAATACGTTTTTACAATCGTCCAATGGTAATAAAACAAGGATGGGTCCTCGGATTAAGGTCGTTTATCATTCGTTTTGATGGCCCTTTTTGCAGTAATCATTCATTTTTCTTCCGTCGTTTTCTGCTTCCCTTGCGTTTAAACGTCCCTTTGTTGGTGCGGTGAACTCTTTTATCAAATTAACTTACCTTAAGTTTCTTTCGGTTTATTTATTGGAGTCGTAACCTTTGCATAAAAATTAGGTATTTCTGTGTTTTATGTAGAGAGTAGCGTGCGAAGGGTTCCTTAAATTCTTGACGTGCTGTTAAATCAATTAGCGTAGGTTTCGGGCGTCTTAAAAGCTTTAAGAACTAGTGTCTAAGGAAGATGGCTATGCTGACATTAATTAAATTAAATATTCCTTTTAAGGGGAGGAAAAGGGAAAGGTTGGAATTGTGAAGGAAGCATTCATAATTTGACTGTTGCGTTTGCTCTTTTTAAGTAAAATAGGGCAATTAAGATTAATTTGGATTTCTGGTTATCACGGAAAAGCCTGCTTTATTCATTTGGGTGTAACGGATCAGCTCAGCTGCTACTGTTCCCGATAAAAATACACCTTCATTTTCCGTCTAAAAACATCCTTGTAAATAAGAAAGTCGTTCGATACCTGTACCTTCTCGTGTATCATACGAGTAATAGCTTCGGAGCTTGTAAAATAAATGGGTAAATATTTTCAATACAATATTCCGAGATGGGTAGAGAAATAGTTTTATTGATTCCTCTAGTAACGTTTATGTAAGCTATGTCAATTTCATAGTAAGTGTGTATGAGAAGCACTGGCTGTAGCGGTTGCGGAAATTTACTTTTCATTACGATGATGGAATAGAGGGTAAGCGTGTTGTCACTTATTTGAGATACCTAAGATAAATTTAGTGGGTGTTTGTTGAAAGAGTAGCAAAAACGACACGATGTAAATACCGAGGAGAAATATTGATAATTTGCTCATTCTTGAGGCCATTTCCGAGTAGAAAGTTTGAAAATAATGTACCTATATGATAAGACTGCCAATTCTCGATTAATATTTTTTCATACTTTTAAAAACAATTCTAGGTATTTATTATTTTTATTAAGTAGAATTTTATAAAAAGCAGTTGTATTCCTCTGAAAATTCCGACAGCAAAAGGAAATGCTATTTTTTTCAAAACAACGATTTAAAAACCTTCGCTTGAAACATTCGAAATGAAACTCAACAATAATAAACCAGGTCAACGTGAGTAAAACACTAATTTCAAAGAAAAATAACCGTAATTAAACCCCTCATACAACGCCTACAATTTGTCCACTACTCGACAAAACTGCAATTTACTCCCTTGGCTTGCTTTACAAAACATTTTCCTGTTAAATTGCCTAATGGTTAATAGCCACAGTATATCACGTGGCGAGGAGAAATAAAAAACATCTTTAGCAGATGAATTACATTTCTCTCTAGAACAAACGGATCTGACGTCAATGACGTGCCTATCTTGTCAGCGCTTTTGACATTCTAGATAATCTTCTCCTGTCAACTTTGATCTTGTTTTTACGAGTATACAGAAAATTCAAGAGACGCTCTGATATTCATCCTGCTTTCGTTATTTTTTCAGAAAGTTCTGGATTATGATGAAACTCGAAAATTATGAGAAAAACGATAAGCATATATCCTTGCTTTGACATCGGTCGGTAACATCCCAAGTGTGATGTTAAGGGACATTCCCTGGTGATACATAAGGTAGACAAGGTTCTGCTCCTAAATAATAGAAACATTCAGTCACTATTATTGGTTTTATCGGTTACGTTATGAGGAGTTATTTCATATCTTTTTGTCATTTTATCTTAGGGTGAAGATTTTTTTTGAATAATTAATAAATATAATAATATAAATAATAATTTTGGGCAATCCTCACAGCATCATAATAAGCTATGCAGATTTGCCAGATTCACTAGATTTGGTATAATGGGTACCAGATGACTGATATATACTGACTGACACAACATATATATTTTTCATAATATATAGTAAACACCCATAACCCCGTAAAATATTTGCATTTGTTACAAGTTAGGAATCGAACCCGCAATCTCTTGCATCACAAGCGGACCTTCGCCCACGGCGTCACTTCGGTCGTCAAAGTATCATGAATCCACAATATGTAGGTGTCCTGCTCAAAACATTTCTGCTTAGGTCATATCAATATTAGAACAGCAAAATATAAAATGTGAAAAATCTTCATTTTGAAGAGTTTTCCCGAAATATAAGAATGTTGTCCTGGGGCGTAAAAATCGATTCGTCTAAGTCCGTGTTTGTCGTAAGAACCGACTAAAACCCAACCCTGTGTCTCAACATGTGTTTTTGGTTGGCAGGTAGAAAATGCCTCGGCATTAAGCCCACCCTTTTTACTTAGTGCAATAAAGTATTTAAATAAATAAATAAAAGATAAATGTAGTTAGTGTTAATTAAATCATCATCATCATTCCACTGCTGGATATAGGCCTCTCCTAATGAGTGCCATAGCGCCCTGTCTTCAACTAGAAGCAAATAAATTAAACAAATAAACAAAAACGGAAATCCACCACAGAAAGGGTAAGTAGTTTATTTCTGTGTATTGTAACAGGTGCACTGCGATCACCGATCCGTCTGGTAAGCGTGGTGACTGTGACAAAAGGGAGTTTTCTCTTTTCTCTCGTTAAAGAGACTTACTAAGGATACCCTTAGGAGTCCCCATCAAACACCACACACCTTATTGCCTTCCTAGGAAACTCAACACAGCCATACAAACTCTCACACATACTCTACATACCCACACTCAAATGTATATATGCAGGCCAGGTAATCAACATCGTAAGTCACCCTATTAATTTTCTAAGTCGCCAAAGGCAGTTTAAAAACATTTCAAATGTGAACCAAAAAGGCAATGTTAATTACCAAATTCCATGTTTAATCACGCTCTGACGATGATAGCCTAAAATCCTTTGAAACAGAAATCCTTTTTGCAAGCGAATCTCAAAGCTTTATCTGGAGCACTAAAGCAAAATCACCACAAATTCTCGTCTCTAACTCGAGTGGACATACTGAGGTTATAATAAAAAAAATCCCTCCAGACAATTTTCCATTATCTGAGCATTGTTGGGTTCTGGTCAGCATTTTATGCCCCGACTCGGGTGTCGCCGTAACTCCTTATTAAACCGGTGGGGACGCACCGCCTTGCCTCTAATTGATTTAGAGACTCTGCTAACAATGACAGTATGCCTTTCTTTGTTTTCTTTATAGTTCGAATGGTTTGGGTCGATATTTCGTCGTCTACCAACTTAGGTTGGGCTTAAGGGCCGGTTGCGACTAAAGCGGGGAGGAGATTTTTAAGTAAATCTTATCTTGAATGTAACTTGGTTACACTTCTAAAACTGTGTATGTCAATAACTTGCCTTAAAGGGGTATTACACTACACGGGATTCAGGGACCCTATCCCTAACTAAGACTGGTGTAATAAGATTTAGGGTCCCTAAGGGACGGACCCGGACCCGAATGATATTCAGGGCCTGGTAGTTAGGGCCCTGAATAACGTGTAGTGTAATACCGCTTTTAGTCTATTATGTAATGTATAAGTAAGTAAGCTGTGAATTATCCAGAATTATTCTTATCAAACGTTGTTTTTCTCTCCATAACCTTATTAATAAAGAAAATTACGATCAAGGAACAATAAAAATAGAAACAAATTAAAACTAGCATTTACAATAGAAAATATTGAAGAACTGGTGATTTGTAGATTGGTTTATCTTAGCATTAGAAAATAAATCGATTTGTAAGGGTAAGGGTTATTATGACATTTTTCTGACACCATGCTGTTTTAGCCACTATTGCTCCATTCTATGGAAGCCTCTTTTGATATACCGCTCTGGTACCTACAAATTTAGCTACTATTTTAAGGCATCTTTTCAGTCATAAAATCATTTTTTATAAAGTAAACTCGTCAGTATTTTATGACTCGTGACAATAAACCGACAATTTATTTTGATTAAAACATGTTCTCAGAAAAACATTCAAAGCTAACAAGATAAAAAATATTTTCTTTACCGTAAGGCAATTTATAAAATAAGCCGTAAGGTAGTTGTAATAGAGGTTGACATGCTTCAAGGAAGCCTTTTAAGTCGAAGACGCGACGTTTGCAGACGACGCCTACACCTAACAAATACCTCTAAGAGGGCAATGAACTTTAGTGTATTCAAATAAATTCAATTGAACAGTATTGAAAAAAAAATACACTACAGTATTTTTAGGGTTCCGTTCTCAAAGGGTAAAACGGGACCCCATTATGCTGCATAATCCACACAGCATCAGCCCGAAGCTAAGCAGAGCTTGTGTTATGGTATGGGTACTAGATGACTGATATACTTAATACAGTATACAACATAGACAGATATATTTTACTATACATAGAAAACACCCAGGACCCCGGAATCGATATTAGCAGTTTCATCAAAACATTTGTCCCAAGGTGGGAATCGAAGCCGCAACCTCCTGCGTCTTCGTTGTGGGTTGACGATTTAAATCTTAGTTTTTAAATCCGTAGTGCCTAATCGCTGTAAGTGAAATGTTACCTTATAATAACAACCTACTTCTATATGTATTGGTTTTATATTTTATTTTATATTTTTAAGTTTATGTAATTATCCCTCTATCTAGTGTAAAAATATAATCATAAAAAATTCTTCAGACTATTGAAACATAGACCAAATACCAGTAATTAGGCGGAAAACGTATTCGTCACAAGCGCTCCACAATAACAGTTGTATTTACTGACAAAATAACAGATTTTTTCTTTTTCTTTCAACTCAAGCTTTTGATAAGCGATTACTCTAGCGTATTCTTTTTAGGTATCCTTAAAGAGTTAATGTAAAAGCTGGTAGTTTATCTCCGATCTCTGCATTGAGTTGCATTTACAGTCAATGTGCATTTGCATCCTATTTAAGAACAGTAAAGTCAGTCGCTGGAAACGTAAAAAGGAGGTGAATCCATAAAAAGACGGCAGTCAGAATACAGAGAATGATCTGGAATACGGTCCAGGCAAAGCGTGACAAAAAAAAGGATGAAAATAGTCGTAACAACTAGTTCATAGTTCATTTATTAAGAACGAATAACGAAAGTTATTTATATAATTATGTTTAAACTACATACATTGTTACTGAAGTAAGTATCATCATCATCAGCCCATATTAGTCCACAGCTGGACATAGGCCTCCCCTAATGAGCGCCACAGCGCCCTGTCTTCAGCTTGACGCTTCCAGTATCTGCCAGCAGTCTTTCGCAGATCGTCATCCCACCTGACCGGAGGGTGGCCTACACCACGTTGACTAAGTCGCGGTATCCACTCAAGAACACGTTTACCCCAACGGTTGTCGGTTCTTCGCAGGATATGGCCGCCATGGCCGGCCCACTGCCACTTAAGCTTGCTAATTCTTTGAGCTATGTCGATAACTTTGGTTTTCTGTTGGATGTATTCATTACGAATCCTATCCTTCAGAGAAACTCCGAGCATATCTCTTTCCATAGCTCGCTGAGCGATATTGAACTGATGGACCAGCCCTACCCGGAGTGCCCACGTCTCAGCTCCGTAGGTAGAAGTAAGTACCTATAGTAACCAAATTTTATTCAAATTACATTGTAATTCAAGCACATATAATTCATTAAAATTAGAAATTGATAGGGTAACCAACCATTTTTAATCTTACCTTAAAGACCAAAAGAAGAAAAAAGACTATTAACTCAATAAACTTCTATTTAACCATAGCAGACCCGGCAGATTTCGTTCTGCCTCAATTAGGGTTTTCACGGCAATTATTCTAATTTTTCTCACCTTTTAAACCTTTCATAGACATAATTTATTACATTGCAAGCAGGTTGTAGGTAGCGCACAGAACCTGACCAACTACGTTTGCTTAAAACCTCTTCTTGTTTTATGCTGTAAGACACTAGAGTTCCCATTTCAAACAGAAAACCTCTTCATACTCCTGACGCAATACACAAGTAAATAAAAGTGAGGGCTCATTACCTGTCTGGGTTCCTTAAGGGTCTTGATGGGGAAGTGAGAGGCCACGAGTGTTCCGCCGGGCCATTCTCCCTTTGCAATGCCAGAGGGGCCCCAAGTACCCATGTATTTACCCAAATATGAAACACTTGGATACAGTACAGTACGTGTTACTTGCAAAAAAGTGTCAGTGAATGTAATTTGAGATTATTTATATTATAGGCTTAGGTTGAACATAGTGATGAAATTAGATGTCTATGTTTCTATGTCAAACTTTCGAGTTTAGTAAGGATATAATAATGCTGAATAATCCACACAATATCATTTAGCTCCCAGCTAAGCAGAGAGTGTTATGAAGAATAAGATAGCCGATGTACATTATATTACATAAATATTTTTATAGTGTTACAAAATAATTTATTCTGAAAAAATCTGTTTTATTTAAGAAAAACCTTTGAAAACAAACATAAATTCATTTTTTTTCCGAACGCTTAGAATTATCCGTTTAACACTATTTTTAATACAAAGGTCTGTTTGATAATTTAATCTGTAACCTTTCCTCGTCTAAATGGCTAAAAAATTATTTAACGAAATACGTTCCGAATTACGTAAAAAAGAAATAAGCAAAAACTGTTTTAACATTTAAAATATGCAATGTTTCAGCTATCCTCTGCTAAGGTGACTTAGTAATCTTAAAACAAATTTCAGCAACAGACTTTTTGTCGTAAAATATAAAAATAATAAACATCGCTATTCACCTTTTAGTAGAATTGTAGCAATATTATCTAAATTAAATTCAAGTAAACGTAGCTCGTGCGATGAAATTACTTCATCAAAAATATTGCTTTCGGAAGGCATAAAGAAAATTTTATCTAATGAGTTTTGGCATTAAAGGGTTATAATGCGCCTTAATACTATCTCAATCTCTTTCTTTAAAATATTATTATGCCAAGCCGATAATTAGATTTGATTTTGGCAAGATTTTGAAATGGATTAAAAAAAAAGAGGGCGTTCTCAATTCGAATGTGTTTTGTATCCCGTAAAACTTAATAAATATTTTGAAGTTTGAAGACCATTTTTAATTTTTGAGCTTTCCACACATTTCGTATCAAAAACAAATGAATCAACGATTTCAAATATACGTTTGTTTTAGAGTTGAAAGTTAACTGAAAACGGCGTCAAAAGCCGTAATAAATGCAGGTTGTAGGTTACTCTGTAATCAGAGTGCGGACAGGCAATCCAAACCTCCAATTCCACGTTGACAGCCAAAAACTGTGACAAACGATCAAATCACGCTGCTAATATATCCAGTAGTATTACAGCTGGATCGGAGTGGCGTGTTTTATGGCCAGCAGCCGAGTCCAGCTGGGAAAACTGTGGAAATGTTCAATGGTAGAGGCGGAATTCGGACAAATGTGTATTTTATTGTAAAGCTATTGAAACTCCGACTCGGTCCCCAGGTCTCAGTCATCGGTCCTTTTTTTTTCACTACGTGTCATATCAATGTGGGCCTAAAAAAATAACATAGAATATAGAAATCAAAATACCAGTATTTTGAGACAAAACGCTTCAGCCGCTTGGGGCTTTCAACGTAATAACAAATATATATTTATGTAATAAATTTTATTAAAAATATCAGTCATGTAGTACCCATAACACAAACACTGTTTATCATCATGCCAGATGATTCTGTGTGGACTGTCCGGAATATTTATTTATTTATTTAATAGTGTCCACCGACCGTTCACAGACAGTCGACAAACTCGCCTGTCTCACCGTGTAAAAAGACCTACGTATTTTTCCTTGTTTTTATTTGTGTGTAATCACATTCGCTTTGACTTAAATCATTTGATAGGGTATTTGCGCCGAGTTTTGTAGATTAATGTTTTCGCTTGAGTCGACAGCGCCAACTTTGTTTCTTGTTGTTGAAACTATTACACGGCTTCCTGGCAAGTTAATATTTTTTATTATGTTGACCACGCTTGATGCCAGTAGTTCCATGTTGTAGTTCTGTGCAGAACTACTAGGGTAAAAATTGTCTCAGAAGTTCTAAGCACCAGAAATATGACTGCAAAAGACCGAGGTTATCTATTTGAGCCGCTCGAGTGGAAACCAGGTCTTTGGGGTCCTGGGGATCTTACCAAACGTCTCATCAAGTCCACATCGGAATGCTGGCTTCTATCATAAGAATAAATAATTTTTGTCTATTCTTATGCTTCTATTTTGGTCAACGAATGAATACGCATGCCATTCCACACTACCTTCCCGTGACAGGTAAGATTTTTAGGAAATTGATATAGTTTTATATTCAATACATGTCGTATTTTTTTATTTTTTTGTTATTATTAAAGTGTCGGCTAATTTCATATTATTTGTTTGAGCATTGCCTGTGTTATATGATTTTAATTATGGATCAGTATTTTCCACACCGACTATCTAGCTCAGTTCGTCTCTATAGACTAAATCGTGAACTAGTGTCCTTGTACAAGCGTCCGTGTGTGGCATGTGGATAGAACTGTGGCCTATGATTTAGGTGCTTTCATTTCACTACAGTTTATTTTGCCCGGTCATTGTCCTTTTGTTTGTAGAAATATTATTTAGTTAGTTTATATGCTGCACTGTACACGCATCTATATTTTTAATCCTTGCTTCAGACCAATATTACGAAGGCGAAATATTGAATGACTACCAACACGGCCCGGCTTTGCACAGGTGTTTTATATGTATAAACCTATCTCTTGAATCACACTATCAATTAAAAAAAACCACATCAAAACCCGTTGCGTAGTTTTAAATATCTAAATATACATAGGGACAGACAGACATACACTGCAGGAAGCGACTTTGTTTTATACTATGTAATGATTATACCTTCACGTCAGATTACTGAACTGAAATTTTGTAAGCAAGTTAAAAGTTGAGAGATTTTTTTAATGAAATTTCTGTTTTTTTGAGGCTGAAGTGTACTAGGTAGAAAAATTTGTATGATAATTTAGCCCCTTTTAAACAAATTCAATTTGAAAGCTCATCTCATTGGATGTAGCTGTATATTTGGATTCCACTTCTCGGTTATTCGTTTGAATGCGGTAACTGCGGTAACAGTTGTCGGTCGATGTATGTTAATTTAGAGTGTGTTACTCCATACAGCAGTTTGAATCAGCAAAATATAATTATCGCTTGGGATTTAACTACCTATTTTTTATATAGAAACGTGTATTTTCTATTTTGACAACACTTTCAAGTATGGCTGCAGAAAATTTGTAACCATGGATATATCTGTAAATACTGGTTGTAATTTTTCTATTTCTTGCTTGTAATTTTCGTTGTTAATAAATATTTTGTCTAAAAATGACAGAGGTAAAACTATATCTTACTAGTTTCTGCCTGCGGCTTCGCATATGCTATTTCTGTGGAAACGTTTCAAGGCTATTTTAACTGATTTATGGGATAAAAAGCCTATGTTTTATTCCAGGACTGGAACTACGTCTATTCAAAGTTTTAGATCCGTTCTCTAGTTTTTGCCTGAAAGCGTAACAAACATCCATACATACAAACTTTACTATTTGTAACGATGTATTTTGATCGTAGCAAGATATCATTCACATCGCTTAAGTTTTTCGCTACTTGCTTTCTATCATTAAATGTTACTTTGTTGCTTGCTTATTGCTCTCTCTAGGTTTTATAAATATGGTCTAGCCGAATTATTCTTTTTATGTTTTTCAACAAAACTTGAGGCATTTTTACTTTCTTCTGGGGTTCTGTTTCCATGTACAAGCCGCCTTCATATTTCCTTCACCCATGAAAAGGTCACATCAAAGAGAGCAGAAAACTAATTGTATTACCATCATTTCAAAGAAAGATGAACACCTTTTACCTGAAACTGGTTCCTCCTAATTTGTGTTGTTACTAGGGGAAGTTCGGGTAACTTCTAAGGCAGTTTCTGCGTTTTCCGCATTTCTGTTAATCGGTTTTAAGCATACCCTTGTAATTCTATTGGCTCTTATTACCCTCTGGCTCTTCCACCCTTGACTAAACAAAGAAATAAAATCCCGGACTCGACCCAACGAAACAAATATAAGTGGCGGCCTTTATAAATACTTGGTTGCCGTCGATGTTAAAGTTTCTTTGGCAACCCTTAGATACCAACCGAAATCTGAACCTCTGATATGCCTAAATAGGTATGACACCTATAGGTATGACATTTAAAAAAAAAAGTAACGCAATTTTTTTTTTATATTTGTATCTACAGATTATTATTTAAATATTCACAACAGCGAATAAACCTGTTGAAACATCCGTAAATATAAATTAAATAATCGAAATAAATACCCATGAAAATTATAATGTTCAATAATTTGCTACTTCCAATTTTGTGTCTCATGTTGAAAAGCCACGGAAATTGGGTAGCTTCTTTCGATTAGCTCTTTCACAAAACCTTCAGCATAACAATATAATGTACAAAGTGGCAGTAAAATTCACTCTTGATTACTTGATTAATACCAAACACGCCAAAAACAAGTCAAACAAACCCCACAATACATTTAAATACATGTCCTATGTAACAGAAAAAATACACCCACTTGGTTGTAGTCATCAGTAGAACGGTTCGGTACAAAAGATAGGCGTTCCTAACTCGTTTATCAGACCATACAGGGTCTCATTGCAGCGGATCTGCCCTTGATTTTTTGTCCCCTGTCCTTTTATAAGAACTCCGAGTTCGTGGTTTTACCTTGTGCTTTGTTTTTTCGTGAATCGGTCAAGGTTACTATAAAGTATGTAATAATTCCCTGTGAAAATTAAGTATTTTTTGTGAAAGATTAAAGAGTCTACGGTCCCTCTTACATATAAAGCTATATTTATTACAATATAAGAAATAGATAAGAGACTTATATTTCTTTTGTTGACATAAGGCAAAGTTAGAAAAAACACTGCTAAGTATTTTTTTGAGCTGTCAAGTTTTTTTTTTCATAACACAAAAATGCATATCACGAACAATCTGTAGCATGTGCAAATTGCATTTTATGGAAGAGGTGATAGAGTTATTTTTTTATTTAACCTGGCACCTAGCAAGATGACTTTCAACCTCCAATTCCAAGACACATATTTCTGTCTTACCGCAGAAAATAATACATTTTGGTAGCCAGCTTTTCATGCAAATGCAATTTCGCTGAAAAGAATGCTAAATAGCTTGAGTCGCAGAGGTCATTTTATATTGAAACTATAAATTACTAGGAAAATGTTTGACGTAATTTATTCAACGTTAGCCTTCAGACCTTAATATATGAAAAGAGAAAGTAAATAAAATTAAGAATGAAATGTAATACCATTTCTACTCCAAATCAAAAATAAATTAGCTTAAGGAACAAATAAAGTTATTTATTTCATTCCATTCTAATCTTAAACTAAACTAAATGTTTGTAAAATATAATTAGGTATATGCGCTGCGCTTTTACTTATATTTTACAAACCTTTAGTCAACGAGCCCAGTTAGTTGGGAATAAATAAAAAAATATGCTGGACAATCCACACAGCATCATCTAGCCCCAAGTTAAGCAAAGCTTGTGTTATGGGTTCTAGATGACTGATATACTTAATATAATATTTACGAGTACAATAAGCCAAACCCAATAATAATTTATTGAAAACATGTACAGGATTATCCAGTTACTTAAATCATCGCCCCCTATCAGGTCGTAAATAACCGAACGTCCGCATTATCAGGAACATAATCGACGATGCGGCCGCGTATTTCCTTCGGTTAAATACACTTCCCTAAAAAAATATTTACCCCTCAAACAGGCCAGCTTGTTTTGACTGTACTTTCTGCCTGCTGACTCCTGACGCAATGATAATCGAGTTATTTTTATTGCTGGAATTGAATTATCGAATGCGGTGATAAAATCGTGTAAGGTTTAATTTTTATCAGCTTCGAAAAACATTTTGATGTTATCAAAGTCAATCCTTTTAAACATTGGACTTTTATTTTTATTGGACTTTAACAAACACAAAACCAAAGTTTCTCTTTTTCAATAAATTTATAAGTAAATAGATCACTGCTGGCTAAATGACTTAGATATTGGCTAGATGGTGTTGTATGGATTGTCCAGTATTATTATTTATTGGGCTTCCATGTACTTACCACTACATAGTAAAAAACAAAGTCGCTTTCTCTGTCTTTATGTCCCTATGTATGCTTAAATCTTTAAAACTACGCAGCGGATTTAAATGCGGTTTTTTGAAATAGATAGAGTGATTCAAGAGGAAGGTTTATACGTATAATAAATCGTGCGAAGCCGGGGCGGATCGCTACTCAATAAAATACAGTAACATAATCAGGTTTATTATGAAATCATGCGTGTCAAAAACACTTGAACGTTCACCTCTACGTGCTAAAAACCTTTGACTTTGAGTGCGTTGAGTTCACCCGCCATCATTATCCAATCCACTTACCCACCACAGTAATCTGCGTAGTCAATTTAGACGTAGCATATTACTAATGGATTTATAATAACACGTTGACATTATTACTTGGCGCCACAAGTTCATTACAAACATATTATTGAATATAGAGATAGATATCTCGTAACTATTATTTTTCGAATCATCGTAACTGTTAGACTATAATCAATATTTTATTGCATACATGTGTTATAAAGATCTTAACATAATAGAGGTCCAACATGAACCCTGGGCCGAATTTCACTAAATAAATCGCTTTACCATTTGAATAGTATCGTGTCAAATTGACAGTGTTAAACTCTTTTTGGTATTCCCCTAGCACAAACTATTTGAGGTTCATTCATAACTGTGACGATTACCTTTATAACAACCAATTTGAAATTCTAATTATGGAACTCTCTTCAAGCGCAAAAATAGTAGAATACTAAATGCACTAACGTCATTTTAAACATCTTGATTGAATGGCACTTTGTTTTTAAATTAGTTGGCTTCGGCCCCTGCAAGGGCACAGCAATCTTATTATACCTTAAATCTAGATTGTTAAGGGTCTACTAGTAAGTAATTCTTCAGTCTTTCACAGCGGGATGTTTACCATTATTTGAGCTCATGAATGAGTTCTTTTGGGTTCTTCAGTTCTTCCGTGATCATGATACTCTCAAAATAACTCAAATTATAGTACATATCTCATTTTAGATAGAGAGATCTCATTCTAAATTGATATTTGTATTAATAACTGATGGTTTTAATTTTTTACCATCCTAATTGTTGATTTTGACAATCCAACTTCGTATCTGGTTTTCAGACATCACAACACCCCAAAATAATATTCTTGGCACTTGGAAAACTAAGCGCCAAGAATATTATTTCGGGTGACTGTATTTGGGTATTTTGAATGACTTTAAGTCTGATATATATATTAAATATTCAATTTTAAAGACACTCAAGGATTCGAGAAATTGTATTCACAGTTTTCTAGAATTTTCAGTTGTGAGCAACCTGAGAAGTTGTAAGCTTTTAACTAAAATAAATCTTTATTTAAAAACCCTGGACATTATTTTTCCCTAACCTCAACGAACCCCCTGTAATCATCAGTACTTAGACTAATTCAATTCATTTAAATCCCTTTATTGGAAAGGGCATTTTTTTACAGCGAATAAAAGATTCACCTGTAGGTATATCTCTAAATCACCCTGGTAAGCTTTACCCATAAATCATCTGTTATTGGCCAAATCGGAATTACAGGCGTTTTATGAACAGCTATTGTTATAGGCAGTTTTATTTTAGGGGCGAAACTTTGTATGCCGCTTATTAGTTCGACTTTCGTATGCCCGATAAGGTAGTTTCTGTCTAGACTACTTTGTAGCTCTATTAAGTAAATTGCTATAAAATGGGTTATAATAATTTAACCCTTTTAAAACTTGCATGTGAACCAAAACTAAAAATATCAATGTAGTTTATTCTTATTGAACTGAATACCAATTTATTCTTTAAACATTTAACAAATTTTTACACCTACCATTATTCTAGGCCGAAATGGTTACAATTTAGGAGCTAAAATAAAAACCACCTCTAAAACTGCAAAAAACGTGATAGTTTGTCACCCACTCGCAAATAAAAACATTGGTTCTCCAATACAATGCAATATTCATTCAACGCAACCCTACAAAATCCCCAATTGTTTACAAAACGCAACGGCCGCCACCGAAGAGGAATCAATCATCATTTGCACAACAAATGTAAACAATTTGTAGTGATGTGCCAATAATCCTGCGGAGACAGGCTTTCATGACAGGGTGCAGAGGCTTTGATGACAAACACAATTGGCACAAGTATGAACATGGCACATGGAAACGCATGTTTAAGTTTAAGACTGCGTTTCCAAGAGGAATGTGCTACGAATCTAAGCAACCAAATTTATCGAAACCCACCAAATGCACTAGCTTCATCATTGCAACCCTATTACTACCCATATTGAATAAATATGGTTGAAACCAATGAACTAAATTGCACCTAAAAGGATATTTTTCTGTCGTATAGCGCGGTGTGGATTTATAATCAGTCATAAAAAGAATAGTGATATTGCTACGAATATCGCATGCGCTCTTTCCAAAGTTCTACTATAATAAAACGTCTTTTTATTCCCTTTTTTGCAATACAGTTATCTGAGTATCGTATATCAAGATCGTATTATACAGGGTGTTAGTGTGAACAGCGTTCTCCTTGAAACCAGAGGTTCAGCATCATGAGTAGAATCCAAAACCGATGAGAAAAGCTTAACACCTATTTCAGTTTTGCAAGATTTTGATATTTCATATCTTCGCTATCGTACACGATGCCATAGTCACTCTACATACTTTAAGTACTTACCTACGTAAGTACTTATACCCGCGCCTTACTTGGATCGTAACTTCATTACTTGTGCCCTTCAAAAGATGGGATATTCGCACAGAAGGTGATCCGACACTGAGGTGCACATGCCACGTGTCGCCTGGTCGAAGTACTTGTGTCACGTGTTTGTGAGCAAACATTTAGTGTTTATAAAAATTTCTTTAAAAAATGAGTAAAAAATAGAATCATTTTTTTTCATCCGTTTTGGATTCTACTCATGATGCTGAACCTCTGGTTTCAAGGACAACGGTGTTCACACTAACACCCTGTATTATTTATTTATTTTCTTTATTTCGGAAACATAATAGGTACATAAATCAGCTAATTTCCACTATATACAGGTTGGGATAAAATCTCGGAAACAAAAACCTTTTCAATAAGTATCGCACTAACCTTTTCAAAATGCTTTGTTTTATAAATGACAATTATAATATTGTATTAATTTTCTTAATATTTTTATTGTATAAGCCTAACGTTGTGACCGTGCAATGATTTCATTTAAAACATCTTGACCACCCTTAATTTACATATAAAGTAAAAATGCTGGAAATCCCTCGTACATTGAGTTATTTATGACGCTACTACGACTAATAATTACTACGAATTTAAATTGTAAAACTGCATAGCAATACGTTTTAACCTTTATCAATTTACGACATTAAAATTGTAGCAAAACATCAGAGAGTGTCATTAAAATATACGGTATTACAACAAAGAGAAATAACCTGCGGGAAAACGCAAAAAATAATCATCAACCTTTTTATTTTTCGTCGGGATATAAAGAATCGTTTGATTTTTTTACTGCTGTCGAATGATGCACGTACAGAAGCACGTACGGTGCCAATAAAGCGGATGACTGAATCATAAAAAGGGTTAAATTTATTGATTCACATTGGCGATGACGTTTTTGATACAGCGAAGTACTGTGTTGTTTCCTTATCGGCACATTAATATAGTAAACTAGCTTTTGACTGCGGCTTCATACGCTTTTTTTAATAATACTTTAGTTATGTTATAGGTACCTATGTGGTTTCAAGTCTAGATCTTTGCGTACAAAATTTCAGATTTGAGGGGTGGAAATTACAAAGGTGCCAAGTGATTTTGGACTAAAACAAAGATATTCACATAAAACTGTCTATGGAAAAAAAAGTGTTTGAACAAGCTAAGGTTTAATTGCTTACATTATAGTGGAGCATAAATAAAACTATTTTAGTTATCAAACAATTAAATGTGTCTTTTATTTCTAAAGATACAAACATTTAAAAATTAAAATTATAGAAAAGTGCTAAGGCATGGTGTTGTTTTCATTAGAAAGGTGCTAAATCTTAGAGCTATTTATATCACAAAGGTTATATAAATAGCCCTAAGATACTTATTATTTATTAAATTATTTTCTCTCAATCTATTATTTTATGCACACAAGTTTCTGTAATACTTTTTATGTTCTTCCTTTTCTAAATAGTCCACCATGGCTAGTAAATCAGCTTTCTTTTCTCTCTGAATTGATTTTTTTCTAGACGAAACTTCCAAATTTATATCACTACATAGTATAAAATGAAGTCGCTTTCTCTGTCCCTATGTCATTATGTCCCTTTGAACGCTTAAATCTTTAAAACTACGCAACGGATTTTGATGCGGTTTTTTTAATAGATAGAGTGATTCAAGGGGAATGTTTAAACGTATAATAAACTGCGTGCCGTGCGAAGCCGGGGCGGGTCGCTAGTTAAGTATATTATTTTGATGCATCCCTCTTTTCCAGACTTTAACGGGTTTTAAAAGTTCAACTTTGGAGGAGGTTTCTTTTTTATAGATCATGCCAGGGTCATCCGATTCAATTTTAATCCACACCACTTTTGATATGTTCAGATTTTTTGTGTTTATTACATTTTATTGAAAAGATCAAGTTTCATGTTTGTGGTAACTTTTTTGTAATCATATAGACAGCGACATGATTTTTCATTATTTTCACTACAATTACACCTCTTAAAAACAATGTCTGTCCGATACAAACCGAACGATTGACATAGCATGACAGTGACACCTGGCACCATTGTAATGAAAAATGTAGTATAATTTGGCACCAGCGCTACCTTTGAACCATCCTATGAACTATGTTTTAAAGCTTACGACTTGGCTCCTTTGTAAGGATATTGGCCTACATTGTTAGCCCCATTGTAAGGCAAAAAAAAGAAAATGTTATTTTGAATACTTGGCACCTTTGTAATTTCCACCCCTTATTTATTAAGTACATTTTGGTAAATATCTTTACAAAGGCACAAACTTTTAGCTAGCTATAATAGGACTAGCGACTGACCCCGGCTTCGTACTGGTGCATAAACATAAACTTTTATCTTGAATCATTGTATCTATTAAAAAACACCGCATCAAAATCCGTTGCGTAGTTTTAAATATTTAAGCAAACATAGGAACAAACAAACTGACAGCATAATTCGATCTAGTAGTTTTGGAATGAAAGAGTAACAAACGTAAAGAGTAATTTTCGTATTTTTATATATTTTATAGTTGCATGTATATGTTCCTATTGGTGTTCCTATTATTTATTTAGAGATAAATAAATGATTTTATTACTGTGATGCGTAATTGATGGTAGCGTCTTAATTTATATATTTAGACGAGCATCTGCACGCGGCTAGAGTCTGTCAAACGAAAGTATACACTCGATTTTTTTCGTACCTATTTACATGGCAATACTCAGTGTTTCCACCTGCGTATGCTATTCTCTACAACGGGGATAATTCAGGGTGGTAAAAATAAAATTGCGCGTAGTAACAATAATAATAATGAATTGCGACTCTATCTTTTGAACCTCACTTTGATTTTTTTTCGGTGTTGGAATAATGGTCCGTATAATTATGTCTGTATGTTTCACGGAGGGAACCAAGGATCGCCATTTCCAATCATTTTGACGTACTTGTTTCGTTTCAATTAATATTCTTCATACTGGTCGTTGTCTTAGGTACTAGGTACTCTTGACTTTTTTCCAAAAGATTAGGGAAAACCAGAGTCGGTGTGTGGCATTACTATTTCCCAATGTTTTGGGTTGCCCGAATAACATTTTTTGAATTTCCCGCATTTTTTCAGTGTCTTCTTTCATTTGACAGACTCTAAGCATGTGTTGTTTCTATGGAAACGTCTCAATGTTATTTCTATGTCACGGAAACTGATTTATGGGATGAAAAATACCCTATGGTTTATATTCCAGGGCTAGAAATACGTATATTCCAGCCCGAATTTCAGCCCAGCAGTTTTTTCTTGAAAGAGAAAGAAACATTCAGACATTCACACATCCTTACAAACTTTCGTATTTATAAGGATAAAATAAAGATCCTATCCCACCTCAATGGAATTCCATACAAATATAAACATTTTCTATTATTCTACATTATCATATTTCGCATGATATTTCACTCAATACTACTTTCAGACACTTCCCTCCGAAATTTATAAGCGCTTTGGGAAATAAACCAATTTATTATTTTGAATTGAATTTTCATGAACAAACTATTGCATTACCTTCCTATTTTATGTTTATCTGTATGTACTCAAACTCTGTTTATTGAAACAGTTTTGTTTGAATAACATGTTGTTTATACAATCAAATCGAATTGAAATTAAAACAGATTTCCAAAGTTTAATTTTGTTATTAATATCACATTGTAGGCACATTCACATTGATAATGGTGATTGGATTAAAAAATAGAGATAGATAAACTATTTATTTTTTTCTTCAACACACAATAAAATATCACTATAAAATAAGTACATAATAACAAAATAACAAAAGTTAAATAATATGATATTAATTAGGTATCAAATACAACTTCTACCAACGAACTATGAAAAAAATTATACAAGATGATCGAAGACCGATGTGACACGGTGGGTAAAAGTGCTCTTGCGAAACAGGAGGTGCGGGTCCTATACTCGCTTTGGGACAAAATTTTGTACGACCTGCAAAAATTTGCCCGGGGGTTCTGGGTGTTTTTAACGTTTAATAAATAAAATACCTAAATACTTTACTACGTAATCATCGTATTATTTATATCAGTCACCTAGCAACCATAATACAAGCTATTATTAGCTTGGAGCTAGATAAAGCTGTGTGTATTGTCCAGCAACATTTATTATTATTATATTGATAGCAAGACATTTTTCAAAGCTTCACAATGGAATTAAAATTGACTCACGGTTCATTTAAACTAATTAATATCGCAAAACGCAATCTAGAAATTCTCCATCCAAATAACTGTGTAATTTAGTCGATTCTTCTGATTGTTGATGCAAAACGTAGGCTTCTACGCCGTAGACCCTTTACGCTGTAGAGGGTCTACGGCGTAGAGGCCTACGTTTTGCTACGATAGAGGTCTACGACTTGCTACGTTCTAAGTTTAGTGACAGCTGAGTTCAGTTTCTCGATATAATTAAAACATCGTTGTCGAGACGTTCTATTTTGGATGCGGTTTGGTCCAATGCCTCTTGCGTTCGAGCCCTGACTTTGCAAATCCCATCCAAAAATAGACTGTCTTGTCTAGTAGCTATTGAGCAACCAAACTCTAGAAAATAGATATTTATGATTAAATTGGAGTTGTATTGAGACACAAGTTTATAGGTTTACTCCTGATCAGCCACTTAGTCAAATAGTAAAGATTTTATGCTCGATTAAGGAGAATATAGTTTTATTATTTCTGAAATAGTATCCAAGTTATTTGCGTTTATTATTTTGCTTGTACAAACGAATGATCTGACACGTAACCCGATGGTTGTACGCCATTAAAACGGAATAATGAAACACCTGCGGTTTTCGTTGTATCTTGACAAGGATTGTAGGGAAACTCTGGATGGGTTAACCCTGGTTAGTTAGTTCGAGGGTTAATTTATGTACTCATGGTTGAATATGAAAATTTGAGGAACTCACTAGAATACATCTTCTTAAACGAGGAATAACCTAATAATTTGTCTTTTTAAGAACTGTTTTGGTTTTAAACATTTTTTTGACAATTAAATTAGTTTAAAAATTTAAGTAAATATTAAAGTAAAAGCTATTTTTAAATGCGATGCAATGAGGCGTTTTCGAATTGTCAAAAAATATTTCAACCCTGATGGTTCAACCAGACTGAAAATATGGCGGTTATATGGCATAGGCCCTACTTAAATTGACAAGACAGAAAACCTTTTTTCTTTTGCCGTTAATATATTTATTATATAAATATAAAAATTAAATTGACAAGACAGAAAACCTTTTTTCATATAATAGTATAAATCTCGTTCTGGTTTCTTTCTTTTTTGAAGAATACACAAAAAAAACGAGAAACAATTGGGACTGAACAAGAAAGCGATATCAAAATTAAATCTAAAATACACAACTGACTTCATACCTCTTCCAGTCTCCATATCTCTTCGAAATAAGTGAGGTTTTGCCGCGTCTCCCCTCGCTTTGTTCCCGCTGTCCGCACAAAGCAGACGTTGCACAAATAATTATGTGCATAAAATTATTTCTAAAGCGCCTGTTCTCGCTTCCCCTACTCAGTTTGACGGCTCGTGTGTTCAATCGCTTCGATGGGAGAAAAACTTAAAAGGAATTTGATATGAAAGTAGTTTAAATATACAAAAAAATAAATCATACCAATAACGGATCTCCATGATTATATTACTCTTGTAGTAACCTATTTAAATCGATAAGAGACTTAGGTGCTTTAAAAGTTACATGCTAAGAAATACTATCCGTTTTGCATTAATGGTTTGTAATTTTGTATATATTATTTTGAAATATATGCTGCGATAAAAACCCTATACCTATGATCCAGCTGTAGAATATTTTTTTTAAATTTTAAGCAATTAGTATTTAATATTTTAGTTATGGTGATACTTTAGGAAATATTTTGGCGTGAATGAGTAACATTCGAATGTAACATACGAATGTATGGTACATTCGAATTCATATAATATAAGTTTGTAATACAGGCACTGTCTTCTAGTGTGGGTTTAGATTTTCAGGAAATTGAAATGATAGATAGATAGATAAAAAGTTTATTTGTTTCCACAGACACACACATATACAATTACATAGACACAAAGAACAAAGGTACAAAACATTTAGCAAACATTCAATTTCAAAAGTTCAAACTAAACTGTGTAGTAATAGTAAACAAAAAATTAAAATTTGGTTCATCAATAAATTTTAATAAATTAAAATTTATGATGATATTAATGGTGAAAGAAATCCATTTCTATTTACGGCTCTGAGCGGTTAGTTAGGAGCCCAAATTTTAATGTCCATCTCAATGATAAAGTTCAATCAGAAAGATAAAATAACAACTAGTCAATCTAGTAGTTATTTTATATTTCTGATTGAACATCAGATTATTTGCTTGAAGTGTGATATTTAATGGATAATTCAGATCATCACGAAAAATAATGCTTCTTTCTCACTTTCAACACTGACTGAGCCCAGAGCATAATTTATCATTGAGATGGACATTTGGGTTCCTAACTAACCACTCAGAGCTGTAAATAGAAAAAAAGATTTCTTTCACCAACGCAGCGGTAGAACTGGTCTGATTATAATTACATTTCATAATTCAAGTTACACGATACGAGGTTCTAGTTTAGAAGTCAATTTTATAAAAAAACGTAGGTTCTAGTCAGAGAAACGATGATTACATTACAATAGGTCTTAGGTTAACAAATATAGGCCAAACATGAATCCCGTTACCCCTATTCCTCGTAAAAGAACAAAAGACACTTTACAACTTCAAAATACGACGATTCCGATAATGGCTCAGTAATAAAAGTTCCATTGAAAACTAACAATGACATAAAGATCAAAATTCCCCAATTACAGCTAAAAACCCTAAACGGACCAATAAATCCAGTAATGAATAAAGGTATCAAAGGTTACAGTCTTACTTACGCACCAGAGTAATGGGAGCATCTAAGTCGCGCGTAACTCCAAGCCCTGTCTGGTACGCATTGTGCTCAGTATTAACGACTAACGTACAAAAGACGGCCGCTCGTATATCAAACTAACGTCACTCGAATGTCTTCCTTCCTTACCAACCGCCGCAAGAAACGGCCCTTCGTTTTTTTATTGAGCTTTTAGTATACTGGAATTATGGCACGTAAAATTCATCGAAAGCTTATTTGTAGCAATTTTTTATTCAACATGGAACCCTTTAACAGGTTTATTAGCTTGCAATTTTTATACATGTGAGATGAGTTTTTGCATTTTTTTACGTCGATAAAATATGAAAATAAATACGTTACAAGCCGTTGATCTAATATTACGGCTCAGTTAAAATATTGCAAACTAGGCTATAAAGCTTGTTTTTATAAAAACTAACTAGCGACCCGCCCCGGCTTCGTACGGTTTTATTATACGTATTAACCTTTCTCTTGAATAACTCTATTAATAAAACCCCATCAAAATCCGTTGCGTTGTTTTAAAGATATAAGCATATATAGGGACATAGCGACAGAGATAGCGACTTTGTTTTATACTATGTAGTGATACTGGACAATTCTCGCAGCATCATCTAGCTCCAAGTTAATCAGAGTATGTGTTATGAATTTTATTTAACTAGTAAACTTAATATCTGCATATCGTACAAACATTTGTTACATTTGTGGAAATGACATTAAATTGGGCTTAGGTAATCAAATAAAATTACTTTTATTCAAGAAAACCTTAATCTAGGCACTTAAACATATATTTTTTTGAATTATGTTGTAATCATGTTTCAGAAATTTCTGCGACAATAATAAGAATAGAATTTTACTTTCATAGGTGTGGGATAGAGCATATCTTTTTGGAAACTTTTTGAGCGTATTTTACATAATTCAAATTATTTTTATGACAAGAAACTGCACAACTAATTAATAAACTGGCTTAGAGTAACCAAATAATTAGTTATCGTACCTACGAACCACAACATAAGTATTTTCAATAGACTGGAGGGTGGTTCTTGAGGTTTAAACGAAATTTTGTGTAAAACAGTGTAATGTTTGGATTTTTTTTTCTATAACTACTTTTTTACTATAATTTTTCATATATTTTTTTCATGTTTTCCTATACTTTTTTACTGTACTTTTTCATATATAGTTTTTTTCATACACATAAGAAGAACCAAAGAAATAATGTTGAATTTTATGAAGGTAATTCAAAATGGCTTAGGACTAAATTCCACAGCGATACCTGTTTGATCCGTGGTTCGATATTTCACCAACTAAAGTTTTTTTATAAAAGAAACATCACATTAATAAATTATAAAAAATAAACAATTGAACAAAATAAACCTATAAATCATTGTCTGTCTGTAACTAAAACAATTTCGTCAGGCGCGATTCATAAAGTCTGTATCCCACATGAAGCTAAGCTAATAAAATATAAGGCCATTAGGTTTAACAGTAAAACAATTCCTTTAACATGAAAAGCTTAGAGAGCTCCGAGATCTTCATGTGAGCTTCAGTCAGCTATAAATAACGTAAAATTATCATCAAGTCCACTAATAGAAATTGGCCTCCCTTAATTCCTATATATATAACTTGCCGCATCCAGCATCTGCCGTATCGTATTGCTATAGTGATGGCAACTGGAATTTTCCCAAATTGTCTATAATAATAGGCTGGTAATATTCCCCTAAATTGGTAGAACGGTAGATCAGAGTATATCCTCTTCCATACGGCCTATCTATCCCACCAAACATTGTTACCATCTCGGGAATGGTTCTTTTTGAGCATTCTGAATTGCACTTAGCTCCATCTAGTAGATAAACTCTGAAACTAGTATTGTATTGAGATCGCTACGATAATATTAAAGCTTCGTTTTCAGTGAACAAAACGCTTAATCCCCTGGCTGTGAAAATATTTATATTCCCTGGAGAAGGAAGTTCCTAACTTCGCTAATGACTTCTTTCTGAGTAGAAACTTTTCCGTGGCGTTGCTTGAAAGGTTTTTGCTATCTGCTTTAACAATAGTAGAGCCTCATTGTCACCAAATTTTCCGGTAATTATCGCCAAGATACGTAAATCAAATTATTTTTTAAGTTTTTGAACGGATAACGGTAATCTTCATGTTTTTTTATTAGATTTTTATTGCATACAATTATTTGTCTTAATTTATACTGTAACATTTCTCCAATAATAATCCTATAATCTGGTCGTGGAAACAGTCGCTGGTTCGACTCACGCTTCTATTGGTCGGAACGTTATTGTGGAGTTTTAAAAAACAGTCTAGTGAAGTCGTTGGAGGGAACGTTATAAAAGCCGGTGTCCGATCGAAACGGTATCAGTCGTGTTTGTAAGCTTCTAGAGGTAACTCTGCCCAATATGTAAATTTGTGGAATTATAAGTCATTAAGTACTAGTTGAATGTTTTATTTGCAAAGTCTTTAGTTTAACGCCTGGTAGTCTTCGGAGCTGATGGAGGAGGATGGGTGCACGTTACATCACGTTACATCTCAGAAGTGGGATCGGAGTCACTAGCCCACAAACAGGTACGCAATTACAGTCTATTTTTTTTTCTCCTCTCCGTTATATTACCTACTGATTAACTTACCGTAAACACAAAAAAAAGGATGTTATAAAAATGAAACATGCGCATTGCGTTTCATATTGCCAGGCTACCCTCTAAATAAAAGTAGGTAATAAAGTGATCATTTCTCGGACAATGTTCGGACAAGTGCAGTTCTGCACACAACGTATGTACCTACGTACATGGCCATAGACTTATCTGGGTACACCTTAGAGCGAACACATAGCGAGTATAGCCTCCATTTCTCGAGAGAATTTGGATGGTTAATTTTATCATGGTAGGTATACCGACGAAAAAAAATAGTAATTATTAAAATTACACGACATTATTGTGTTTGTTGCCAAGGCTAGGCCTTGGAGATGAAGACAAAACAAGATCTTAAATTCTGTCGAAGAATATCCCGTAGAACTGGATTTAAACGTCATTTTAAACAATAAACTAGTATTGGTTTGTCTTGCCCAAGCTACTCTTTGGAGGCAAAAGTAAGACAATTATTAAAAATCCTTTCATTTATAGAATATCTCGCACCTGAAATGGATGGTTTAGGTACTAGAACCTACATTTTGTTATGTTCGAATTAATAAATGAAAAAAAAGAAAGTGATCGAATAGTAGGTAAAATTGTTGCCGACACACCAATAATAATACATTTACTGTACCTAATTCATTTATTCAGTTAAATTAAAATTTAATTATTTATTGCGATTATGTCATTCCTACATTAAAAGTCTTAAATTAGGTAGAAGCTTCGACATGAGCCCGGGTTGGGCAATGCATTTTGAAAAATACTGAAGCTAGAGGTTTCCATAAGGTATCGAAACTATATATATTTAACGTTTAGTTTCTTTGTTTAGTTGGATGTACTCCTACTCCGCATTTCGATTCAATTTTATCCTTTATGCGTTAATTTCCATATGAAGCCAACCCAAACTCTGCCATGGAGCTCGAAATTTTCCTGGACTCTTCACGGGTGACCTCTTTTTTGTTAAAAAAAAGGGTAAGTAAAAGTTGAGGATTTCTATAAGATAGATGAGTTAGATAGATACTTACCTACAATGATTTATTTTCTCCTGAAACATACTTTACATAATCACAACATAATAACAAAAGTATCTTGAGAATTAAGAATCAATGGTTAGACTACGGTAGATACTTGGAAAGCATGGATTCTTAAATGTGGGTATG
Source organism: Eupithecia centaureata (assembly GCA_944547425.1). NCBI lineage: Eukaryota > Metazoa > Arthropoda > Insecta > Lepidoptera > Geometridae > Eupithecia > Eupithecia centaureata. The sequence continues at coordinate 6,898,432 of OX155690.1, forward strand.
TGTAACAAAAGGCAATAACTGCTAGCGTATAACATTCATTGTTCTGATATTTAAGTAGTTTTGCCGTTTGAGGAGGCTAGAAAACAAATGTATGTTTGCGATGTACAATAATTGTAATTTAGATTCCTTATTATTTCCCGACCGATGTGGCTCGGAGGGCGAAGTTCTGCCTGCGACGCAGGAGGTTGCAGGTTCGATGCCGCCTTGGGACAAATGTGTGTAGGATCTGCACATATTGTTCCGGGGTTCTGGGTTTTTCCTATACCTATATAAATAAAAAAAATATCTAGTACATAGAAAATATCTAATACATTGTATTTAGTATCAAGTACCCATAAAACAAGCTATGCTTAGCTTGGAGCTAGATGATGCTGTGTGGATTGTCAAGCATTATTTATTATATTTTATATTTATATAATGATAAATGTTTGACTGATGTAATGTTCGATCCCATGGGAATACTGGGAATAGATATGGGTAAGCGATCGTACCGGTATAATACAGTCGTGGATATAGTTTAGTCACTATACCTAGCTACTAAGCAGAAATTAAAATGTTAAAAGAGTAGAAGTGGCAACTCCAGTGTTACCTACTTCTGACAAACGAAGCATTGGAATACCCTCATTTTGTTTGTGTAAAGCATTGAATATTGGGTCATGGTTTGAAAATGACTTTAGTGTTATGATTCCGTAAGGGTAGAAATACGTTGTTCCAAGACCTTTTGCACAGATATCAAAAACTACCTTGAACATTGTTTTTTTTGTGGCTATGATGAGAGGTCTGATTGACGAGTGATATTTGAAAATTCGCAAATATCAGCTATTCGTTGTGCTGATACTCTTTTGCATTCCAGAATTACGTGGACAGCCGTTTGTTTCAGTAAGGCATCCTCTGTAGAGAGGACTGTCGATCCGATATTGAACAGGTGCAAAAATAGTGGGAAGTGTTCTGTTAGTGTTCCCACCAGTAAACGCAAGTAATGTAATCGTTTGTTCACTCCACTCTGGCTTGTCCGCAGTCAAGCAGGGGTGTCCAACGTTCGTTATGCATCTATCTAGTTCTGAGGTATTTTAATCGTTCCGATTCCCCCCCCCATGCAAATTCATCAGCGGCGTCATTCCCTTGTGATCAGCTATGTCCCTTGATCTATTGAAGGATGATCCTCTTCTTGCTGGATATCCATCCTAATGCAAATTCATATTCGTGCACGAGCTCAGAGTTGCAGCTGTTACCCTCCGGAGTCCTGAGTATCACGACGACACTGTCTTAGATACTTAATACTTATACCTTGGTCTATAATTTATATACTCTACGGCTGTAGCTGCCAGGTTTGTTGTCACTCATTCACTTGGGATATGGAACTGTGTTTTCTTAGACTTTTTATTAATAGATATACTAATGATGAGGTTCATTAAGTGAATCCCGGCATCCGTGGCTGTACCTTATTGTGTGTGTTTGAAGCCATCTGTATAGATTCTGACTTTACGGTTTCGTGATTCATCTTTATATAGCTGTATCTGATAGTGTTGTTTAGCATCGATTTACATGGGTATTCTGTCGGGTGGCTATAAGGGGTTCATCTAGGTACCATGACCCTGCCCATGATCTGAGCATATGGTCAACTCATGTTGTGTAATAAAAATGTCATCATTGTCGGCTCATAAAGTATGTACAGGTCTAATGGCGCTAGATTAGATATTATTCCTAGGGCAGCACTGGAAGGTATATACGTATGTACCTACGTAGGTAGTTTTCATGCAGGCTATTATCGCTAAGCATGCCATTTTGGAAGCTCTGCAGTGTTGTTACCACGATGCTCGGGTACATTTTAGTCCACCAAACGATATCTCCATAAGTTGGTCTTATGATAGCAGTGTTGATAGTCAAATGAAGTCAAATCATTTATTTGACGAATATATTATTACAGGTAAGCACATGTCAGATCGTGTAACTAGAGTGATAAAAAATGTATTCAAACTACCTGGGTTGCAAATATTAACGTCAGCTACAATACTCATAAATATAAAAAGTAATCAAGAATCGGAAATTAATAGATGAAACATCAGGTACCTAGTCTAGTATAAATCATATAACAAGCATGAACAATGTTTCTACTTAAAATCAATATAGGTAAGTAGAGGTAGATACCTAATCGTTTCCACTATGTACTTACCTAAGTATAAAAAAAAAATCCTATTAAATTACTTTATTAACTGTTTTTATAAATTACCTTTGAGGTCTTCTATACAGGGTGTAATCGTTAAGTGTGCACAGGCGATTATACCGTAACTATTGCAGATATCAAAAAACTTTAAACTGATATCGAAAGTACTTTACCTAATGAGTAAAATGACATTAATAACTTTTTAAAAATAAAACGAGAAATATCCAAAAAAATTACATTAATCACTCCCATACATTTTATTTCTTAGTAAGTACAAAATTTTGTGTTCAAAGCATATGTTCGAAGTGACGTCCTCCTTGTGCAATACAATGACGAGCTCTTGGAGTATTTACAGTTTCTAAATGAACTTTCCTTAACATTTGCGGAGTAATTAAAGCAATTGCACGACGTACACGATTTTGTAACTCTTCTAGGCTGTGTACTCTCTCAGCGTACACGTGGTCTTTGACAAATCCCCATAGGAAGAAATCACAAGGCGTGAGATCCGGGGATCTGGCAGGCCAAGGGGTTGCGCTATTATTGGCTATTAAGCCATTATAATTGTTTCGTAAGAAATTCATTACAACATTTGTATTATGTGCAGGTGCTCCATCTTGTTGAAAAATTATCGACCTTCTTTCATCGTCTGGAATTGGTTCTAAGAGACTTGGCATATCGTTTTGTACAAAGGAGAAATATCTCTGTCCATTTAAGGTTCCACTGTAAAAATATGGCCCAATGATCCGATCTCCAAGAATACCACACCACACATTAATTGAGAATCGCACCTGAGCTCTAACTTCAGTAGTTAAGCGAGGATTGTCAATTGACCAATAATGCGAGTTTTTTCTATTGTAAATGCCGCAGTTTGAAACATTACTTTCATCGGTCCATAAAATTGACCTTACATTGACATAATTATTGACTAGCCAATTGCAATAGACCAGCCGACGAGCAGGATCATCATTGTGCAGCGTTTGAGTAGGTTTTATCTTAAATGCTTTGAAGTTGTGTTTTTTTAATAACTTGTGTACATAATTGTGGGACACTGGAAATGATCGGGCCACTGAACGCGTTGATTCTTGTGGATTATCTACTACGTAGTTAATAATATTGTTATCTAAGTCATTATCAAATTCCGGAGCTCTTGTTCTCGAACCTTTTTTTCTGTTAAAAGATCCATAATTTATCAAATTGTTATCCAACTTACGTAAATACGTACCAGAAGGAACTTCTCTATCTGGGTACTCTCTTCTGTAGGCGATAATGGCCGCCCTATTGTTACAATCATGTTTGTAGTACATTTTTAACATGTCCCTCTTTTCTGTATTGGAATATGCCATTTTTCAATCAATAAATGCAACAATCACGATTATTAACGCAAATTGAAAAATACAATAAACTGGCGGGAACGAGAACCCGCGATAAAGAATTTGAATTTAGAACGAACACCAAAGAGTATCTTTCTTTTTGTTTTTATTTAGTATGTTGCTTTTCAGCTAGTTCAAATCAATACAATATTGAAACAAGGTTTATTATAAATTTGAAGTGGTAAGATAATTAATCTACACGTGTATCTACTTGAAATTCATTAATACCTTCATATCGTACATAATTATAAAATGACAAGGGTAAAATAAGTAGGTACTATTCCACTTAAAATAAGGAAACTAAAACCTTTCTACTATCTCATACTAAATGTATGGGAGTGATTAGTGTATTTTTTTTGGATATTTCTCGTTTTATTTTTAAAAAGTTATTAATGTCATTTTACTCATTAGGTAAAGTACTTTCGATATCAGTTTAAAGTTTTTTGATATCTGCAATAGTTACGGAATAATCGCCTGTGCACACTTAACGATTACACCCTGTATAGGTATATTCCAATAGCTTATAAAGATAATGATGCGCATAGTATAGTAACTTTTCTGGTACCTAGATCTTCCTGTGGCATATTCAGTGAAATACGTTTTACCCAAACTCAAATTGGAAGTGCTTTATTCCTTTAGAACTTGCAGAACTCTTGGCTATACGTCAGTAATTCATATTATAATAGGTACTTAGTTAAGCTAGGAAAATAAGGGATTACTTTTGTTTTGATCACTTCAATAATAATAATATACGATAAAGTAAAGTAAAGATGTGAACGAGAAACCTTTACCTTGTTAGGATGTAAATTTTAGAGTTAAAGCAAAACTCGTCTCAGAATTTTCAATCTTCTTGATAATCTGATGTTTACAGTAGGTAAGTCTTTTACAAATAATAGTTCCGATAGTTTACCTGATAATTTTTGTAAGTCACTTGGAGTTTTTTTTGTAGATGTGTCTTTTATTGCCTTCTATTATACATTATCCTTTTTAAGTCTAGTTTCGGGCAAAGCGAAGTTTATTCCTTTTAGATTCTGTAGAGGTATATCGCTACTTTTGGTAACCGATTGATACGAGTGTACAGACAGGTTTTTATTATAAATATTGGAAAACCCTCATACTATTTTATCATTATTTTTATTTCCTGGAATTTATCACGTTCTCTAGCGTCTTTAGTACGATAATTTGGACTGGAGACATAATTGGATTTGGTAAATGTGAGATTGCACATTACAGATGTTATTCCACAGCAGCAGTTTGCTGTCTACAAATATGATCAAATGATGATGATTACAAGTGTAGTATGATCCCAAGATACTTGAATGCGGTTCTTAGTTTGATTTCTGTGTTAAATTAGTTTGTTAGTTTAGGTTTGTCAGTAGTTCTGTTTTATTGGATTAACTGAAAATTTATGTTTAAGACCAATTTCATTAAGTCGCATAGAGTATTCTCGAAGCACATACCGAACACCGTGATCATTGATGGTGACTTGTAGGGCTCTGTTATTAGGTCGGCGCAACACCATATCTTGTAAGAGCACTGTAACTTCAGTTTCAGTCCCAGTATGTCAGTCTCCTTCAATGTCTGAAGGCCGTCATTGTTCTCTGTTTCGACGTTATTTCTGTCCGTCCATTATACGTGAGGACTACGCTGTTTAAAACGGATTTCGTTGATTACATTTGCTCTAGGCAAGTTGTAGCTGTTAGTATGTTGTCTCTTGTTCCTCTGACGCATCGCAGAGCCTAACTAGTGGCTTGTAAGAACTAATGTTGCCTAATGGGCCTAAATGACTTATTTTAGGTACAAATATGCTTCTAGTTTGGATATGAAATCTACTGATTTTCATGGTGAAAAACTTGCACTTGAAACAAACTTAATACGCTTAGTCATTAAATAAATCGTTCATACATCAATAATTTAATCATTAAATTACCCTATTAAATATTAATATTTCAAAGATATGCAGGACTGACTATGTGACTGCATAATCAACTAAATTTTGAGGATGGTTTTGTTTTGCTCAGATGTCAATAATAAATTATGCACTTGCACTCTATAGTTGTTTACCTCATCATCATCATCATCATCATCAGCCTACATTAGTCCACTGCTGGACATAGGCCTCCCCTAATGAGCGCCATAGCGCCCTGCCTTCAGCTTGACGCATCCAGCATCTGCCAGCAGTCTTTCGCAGATCGTCATCCCACCTAGCCGGAGGGCGTCCCACACTACGTTTGCCAAGTCGCGGTCTCCACTCAAGAACACGTTTACCCCAGCGGTGGTCGGTTCTTCGCGAAATATGGCCGGCCCACTGCCACTTCAGCTTGCTAATTCTTTGAGCTATGTCGATAACTTTGGTTCTCTGTCGGATGTATTCATTACGAATCCTATCCTTCAGAGAAACTCCGAGCATAGCTCTTTCCATAGCTCGCTGAGCGACTTTGAACTGGTGGACCAGCCCTACCGTGAGTGTCCACGTCTCAGCTCCGTAGGTCATTACGGGTAGGACGCACTGATTGAAAACTTTCGTTTTCAAACATTGTGGTATGGATGACGAGAAGACTCGACGTAGTTTTCCAAACGCTGCCCAGCCCAGCTGGATCCTTCTCTTGGCCTCCTTCTCGAAATTGTTTTTACCTAACTGCATAATCTGCCCAAGGTAAGTGTACTCGGAAACAATTTCGAGAAGGTGGCCTTCTACGACTACCGGTCCCGGATCAATTTGGCAATTGGTCATGACTTTGGTTTTTTCCAAATTCATGCCAAGACCGATGCGTCGCGAGGCTGAAGCTAGGCCGTCCAGCATGTGGGTCAGCTCCTCTAGCGACTCCGCCATTAAAACTATGTCATCAGCGAATCGTAGGTGTGAGATGTAATTGCCGTTTATGTTTATGCCCTTACCTTTCCAGTCCAGAGTCTTAAACATATCTTCCAATGCGCTCGTGAACAGTTTCGGGGATATGACATCCTCCTGTCTCACTCCTCTGCGCAATTGGATGGGTTTAGACTGCTGGTCCTGTACTTGGACACTCATAGTGGCGGCATCGTAGAGACATCTCAGCACCTCGATATAACGATAGTCTACTTGGCATCGCTGTAAGGATTCCAGAACAGCCCAGGTTTCGACAGAGTCAAAGGCTTTCTCATAGTCCACAAAAGCGAGACACAGGGGCTGATTATACTCTTCGGACTTCTGTATAATCTGCCGCACTGTGTGAATGTGGTCTATGGTGCCATATCCTCCGCGGAACCCGGCCTGTTCCGGTGGCTGAAACTCGTCGAGTCTCCTGGCGAGACGATTCGTGACCACTCGCGAGAACAGCTTATAGACGTGGCTCAGGAGTGTGATGGGTCTATAGTTTTTAAGGAGGGTTTTATCGCCCTTCTTAAAAAAGAGCACCACCAAACCCCCGCTCCACGCCTTAGGAGTTCTCCCACTGTGAAGGACGGTATTAAAGAGGCTCTGTAGCTCCTGTATAATGGGGGCTCCTCCTGCCTTTAGAAGCTCTGAAGTAATACCGTCCTCACCCGGGGCTTTTCCATTTTTAAGCTGCCTCAGAGCTAACACAATTTCATCTTGGCTGAAATCTGGCAGTTCGTCGGTATAGTGGCGTGTCAGGGTGGCTCTAGAATCATGGTCATCTCTTCGGGACTGAGGGGTATGTGCAGTGTACAAACGGCCATAGAAGTCTTCTATCTCAGCTGAGATCTCTGGCTTCGACAAAACGATCCTCCCGTCGTGCGTTTTAAGCTTCGTCAGGTGGCTCCTGCCAAGCTGCTGAGTGAATACTTTGGACCCTCGGTTTCGCTCTATCGCCTCTTCAATGAGGCGTGTGTTGGAGCTCCGAAGGTCACGCCGTACCATCTTCGCGATTCGCTTGTTCAGGTCTGACCTCTCTAACGAAGACATTTGGGTGGTTTCCCGTCTTTTTGTCATCAGATCCAGAGTCTCATCCGAGAGTTTGGACTTCCTGCCAGTACCTAGCTTGCTGCAGAACTTAGTGCCCTCGTCCCTCAACGTTTCGACCAGATTGTGTAGGGTCTCGTCAGCGTCATCAGTGGGTTCCAAGGCAGCGAATCTATCCCCGAGAAGCTGCTGAAACTTCTCGGTGCCCGCCATGATTTGGATTGGATTAGGTCGGAGCGTGGACTTCATCAGACGGTTTCTTTCAAGCTTTAAGTTGATATTCAGAGTGCCTCGGAGCATTCGGTGATCAGATCCGGTATTGAACCTGTTGATCACTGAGACATCTCTGAATATGTGCTTGCTATCCGTCATGATAAAGTCGATCTCATTTTTTGTCACAGTGTCGGGGCTTTGCCATGTCCACTTCCGCTGGGGCTGTTTCTTAAAGAAGGAGTTCATTAAGAACAGCCCCTCTTTCTCAAGGAAGTTGACAAGCATTTGCCCCCTGTGATTCCTAACTCCATAACCATGCGGGCCTATTCGGGATTCGTTGCCAGTCTGGATTCCCACCTTGCCGTTAAAGTCCCCCATAACAACGTTGAAGTGAGCCTTAGTGGTGTTGTGTAAGGCTTTGGATATGTCTTCGTACATATCCTCCACTTCATCATCCGGGTGTGCCGAGGTCGGTGCGTAGACCTGAATTACCTTCATGCTATACCGCTTGGATAGCCGAAGGATCAGGTACGCTACCCTGGTCGACACACTGGAGATTTCCTGAACGTTGTTAGAGAGGGCCTTATTGACGAGGAAACCTACGCCACCCTGGGATGCTTTATCACCCTCGCGAAAGTAGAGAAGATGGCCCGAGTCTAGGGTTACGGTGTCCTCCCCCTCTCTACGGACTTCACACAACCCTAGAACATGCCATTTAATGTTCTCTAACTCCACTTCCAACTGCGCTAGATGATTGTCAAGCCTCAGAGTGCGTCCGTTGTACGTTGCCAGGGTCAGTTTCGATATTGTGTGGTAGCCTGCCGGCCGGTGATTCTTAGCACCCCCTGCCCCGCCGTTACCATGGCCGCTACCATAGCCAGGAATAGCGAGGCGGCCGGGTACTGGGGGCCATTTTTTGGCTTGTGTCTTCATTTTGGGGGTAATGCCCATAATCCCCACGCTGGGCATGCGGGTTGGGGATCGCAGTTTGGTGAAGGAGTTGTTCTGCGGGGGCGCTGCTGCCCACCCCCGGTGTGTCCCTTAGTCGCCTCTTACGACACCCACGGGAAGAGTTGGGGTGGTGCAATTCTAAGCCGGCACCACACGGCGGTTGTTTACCTACGTTAGCGAATTATCATGATCGTACTTCTCGCATACTCTCTCGAAGTTTCAGATGGATTTCGATGACGATGATGGTGGAAGGGATACGCGAGGTGATCCTTCTAGGAGCACTATTCTGAAGTTGTGCCGATTGCCGCCGAGATACACGGCCTGATGGACTCTATTTACAAGTAACAGCAACACCACAGGGAACAGGAATCTCTTACGCAGAGACTGAGCCTGGAGAAGGACGATGAGGTAAGGACAATACGCAGAGACTGAGCCTGGAGAAGGACGATGAGGTAAGGACAAGGGAAGCTTTCATTCGGAAACGGAATCCCGAAGGGGATGTTGAAGATGGATCGCGGAGAGTGAGAACTCTGCAGTCGGAGTCAGAGACCTGGAAAGGATAAGTGAACTGGGAGGTTCGAAGAACTCTATTATCGGAGACGGAGCCCTGGAAGGGACATGAGAACTAGGAGATTCATGGAGCTCCAATATCGGAGCCTGAGCCCTGGAAGGGACATGAGACCGGGAGGTCCTCGGGGATTTATTCAACATCCGATTTCTAGTATTTCTAAAAGTTATGAAGGAACGGTTTCGATATTTAAAATATAATAAGTATATAAGTACCTAATAGTTTTGACAATGAGCCGACGAGTTGTAGGCACTTCTAGCAATAACGATTTCACTGAAAAATAAACGGTTTAATTACCGTTCTCTAGTTTTATTCGGAATCGATGTTGAATCAATACCTTAACATTAAAACTACATAATTCAAACAGTTCAGCTTACTACAGACGGTTGCATACAGTCTAGAAGTAGATCAACTGTTCCATATCAATAAAATACCTTAATTCAAGTTTATACTATCCATTCTTAAGAAATCCTTTGATGCCAATCATCAAACAGATTGATAAAAATAAACAGATTCATAATTATTTTTCTAAAATATCTTGGTTTGGTTCAACATACTATACCTGCATAAAACTAATTACAACTCTTTTGTAACTTTATAATTAATACCAGATAATGTATGCTATTTCACTGTAAGTAAACTTGGGGATAATGTACATGCTATTTCACTGTAAGTAAACTTGGGGATAATGTACATGCTATTTCACTGTAAGTAAACTTGGGGATAATGTATATGCTATTTCACTGTAAGTAAACTTGGGGTGTAAACGAAAAACAAAACTATATGCAGTTCTACATTATAAATACCATCATCATCAGCCTATATTAGTCCACTGCTGGACATAGGCCTCCCCTAACGAGCGCCTCAGCGCCCTGTCTTCAGTTTGCCGTATCCAGCATCTGCCAGAAGTCTTTCGCAAATCGTCATCCCACCTGGCTGCCTGGTATTCTACACTACGTTTGCCCAGACGCGGTCTCCACTCAAGAAAACGGTTGTCGGTTCTTCGCGAGATATGGCCGGCCCACTTCCACTGTAGTTTACTATTAATCGACTTAGTATCACTATGACTAACATAACGATTGTGTTGTATCTATTGTTGATAAAATAGTGTAGTTAAATTATTTATTTATATAAGGTGATTAGTAACTATTGTTAAATACTTTACTAACGAGCGGAGTCGTTTTGTATCGGATGGCCGACTGTAACATTTCTCCAATAATAATCCTATAATCTGGTCGTGGAAACAGTCGCTGGTTCGACTCACGCTTCTATTGGTCGGAACGTTATTGTGGAGTTTTAAAAAACAGTCTAGTGAAGTCGTTGGAGGGAACGTTATAAAAGCCGGTGTCCGATCGAAACGGTATCAGTCGTGTTTGTAAGCTTCTAGAGGTAACTCTGCCCAATATGTAAATTTGTGGAATTATAAGTCATTAAGTACTAGTTGAATGTTTTATTTGCAAAGTCTTTAGTTTAACGCCTGGTAGTCTTCGGAGCTGATGGAGGAGGATGGGTGCACGTTACATCACGTTACAATACATGACTGAATCTTAGAATCCTATATAACAGAAATATAACGCCTAGTAGTAGCCAAGTAATTTTGAACTCATTTGTTTTTAGAAATGGCGGCCTAAATGCTTCATTATGGCCTACTTTTCAGTGCAAACTTACAGTCATGACACTGCTTGCAAAACGATTCTGCCGAACTGATTATACGATGCAAATATCTGCCTTAAGTATGGTGTACCTAACTGTTATTTTACCCTGAATTCGCAACACGAGCTCACCTGATTTAGCAGCAAATCCTCTTTAATAGGTACCGCTACTAACTGCCTATGCGATAATGCATAGGCCGATTAATACTCTCGACTTTGCTTCACCTGCTACACGTTACATCATACTGCTTATTTATTAACCTGGTCTGTTAACCGTTTGTTCCATAACCTACTTACGCTGCATTCTAGAACAAGTTTAGGTCGTTTATACTTACCCTGGATCAATTTATGTTTTGTCTTAAACTCAAGTACACTGAGTTCTTCAAAACAAATCTTGTCCCTAACTCATTTATAACAGTTTTGATTGATAAAAATAAGTAAAATAAATCAGTTAAATTTAGTTTCTCATGGTTTATCTTATTTTTGAAATATTGGCCTTGTTATCGAAATATTGCTGTCTGGTCGCTCTCTTCGCATAGTAGCGTGTATCCATTTAAAAAAAAATGAGACTCTCCAAAGAGACATTCGTTGGCATTGTGAATCTTTGTTCTGCAAAAAAGTGATCTTGTGAAAAGTGATCGAAGGCATGCGAGTTGTATCCTATTGAATCGTATGAAAGAATACACACACCGGAGGCAGTGGCGGCGCGGTGCCATAGGCTAAACCGGCACGCCTTCGCCTCCGCTCCGCCTCCGGCTTCTGTGTGTGGAGTCCTTTAATAAGAAAACCTAAGGTTAAATCATGTGTAAATTTTATTTATCTATTTGCTATTAAGTAAGTATATCATATCAATATTGATTACCTTTTTACTCACATTACACTTACTTATAAATGCCTCTTCACAATCAAATTACTATGAAGACATTAAGTCGCATGGAAGTTCATATAAATTCAATTCTCACTCATTCAATTATAAAATACAATAAATACACGTATTGTATAATTCAATGAATGAGTATATTGTATACGTGCTCACTAGTCAATGACAAAGTAGTTCAAAGCCAATCGATTCCTTAGTAGGACAACTGCTATATAGGAGAGTTTATTGTCGGAAGACGCGACCCGTATATCACGTGAAGTTTGCCGCCATTGTGAGAGGATTATCGGAGGCACAAAGGGCACAAAAGGCAGTTTATCAAAACGTTCTGACTGATCTACGTCACAAGTTTACTGGTGAGCTGGTGAGCTTTTGAACTTGCTACGGCCTATGTGAATTTGCACCTGTGATATAGCTATGTTTGTGTATGTTATGTTATTGCTATGTGATTATGTAGCTGGCTTTGGCTATAGTCCGTTGTATAGACCAAGCATGGCTGAGTAGCTATTACATATAGTCGTTTCATTTTTGAATGCGATTTGTTCAGCTTAGTGTCCGAACAATATAGGCCCTTACCTCTGTACCATATCCTATAGAACAGAGAAATGAGAAGTCAAAATCACTGCAATTTTAGGAGCCTCTATGTAATGGATGCTCGTTGGCTTTAAGTTTCGTAGCTAGACATATTTTTAGCTGTTATCGAGATAACGTAACTATATTTTACAAAAGTTTTGAACAACTCCAAACCGTAATGATAATGGGCAAAACTTGGCCTTATCTTTTTTCAGTTCCAATTTGTTTGAACGTTTAATTCGTCTGGATAAAAGGGCTTACTTTAAAGCATCAGTTAGAAGTAATATAGTACTTTTTGAATATAACAGCATTTGGAATAGACACACAATGTAAATAAATAAAAACAAACAAAACTAAATAAAGAACATGGGTCTACAAGCTATTACTTCATCATCACTACATAGTATAAAACAAAGTCGCTTTTTCTTTCCCTATGTATGCTTAAATCTTTAAAACTACGCAATGGATTTTGATGCGGTTTTTAATATATAGATTATTGATTATTTAATATATAGAGTGACTCAAGGGGAAGATTTATACGTATAATAAACCGTGCAAAACCGGGGCGGGTCGCTAGTTATTTTACAATTCAAGAACTTGTCTAACTAGGTGGATGTTTGTCACTCACAATCAAAATTTGCATCAGATGTAGATCTAGATCAAATAAAAAGTTTTTTTTATTCCCTTAAATGAGTTCCCCTGAGATAGAAATACGCATCGTCGTAATTTTTAACCATAGCGTAACTGCTGGTCGAAACTTGTGCAAACATAAAATAAATTGGATACTTAAATGAATAAAAATACCAAAATCTATAGAAAAACAAAACAAAAGCTCAAAAAGTAGCCCAATAATTAACAAATTGATGGTTTCGATTCAATACATCGATGATGAATTAATCCATCAGCAAATTAACTCTTATTGACGTCAACTTTGATTAATGTTAATGAGGAAACATTTCATACAAAAGTAATTAACCCATTTTAATTAATTGGCAATTCATCTGATAACTAAACCGGAAAGTAAAAGGGACTTTCAGTAAAACAAACTCAAGTTACAAAAGCATAGGAAATTAACTTAAATATTACCTATCCCTAAATTTATGCATTTCCTGCATGGGATAAGTACCTACTCGCAACTTTCCATAGAGTCGTGAATGCGAATTGATTAAGAATTTTCGCTCAGTGTTGGTTAGCATTATGAAAGCTGCTCTACCACTAGAGTGTTTGCAAAATCTGAAGCTTAACTGTTTAAACTGCAAAAAGTACTTTGAATTAAATTTTTAGGAAACATTTTATTTTTATTTTTTTTCAAACTTTGAACAATCAAAAAAGGATATATATGGTTTTAAAAAACAATATCGCTAAAAGTGGAAATCCATCATCAGTTTTGTAATTATTGTCATCAGTAACATTACACACAACACAGTAACAGTACAGTACAACAAATTTATATTCAATAACTCTTTTTATGTAGGTACATTAACAATTTACACCATTTTAGATCTTCGGTTGTATTTCTTTATACTTAAATAATAAAATGGGATAGAAATCTCGTCCGTGGGTAGTTAGTTATCATTGAAATACACCTACAATAAATAGAGAAAATCACAATCCATTTTTAATTATCAGATCCTTAAAGATCAATTTCTATATTAAACTTTCCACGCAAATTAATAAAAAAAATTATTCAAACATAATATTTTCATAGTTCGCTCCCATTCTAGCGCTCCAATTAAAACATAATTGAATATCTTAATTCGGAAGTGGGATGCTGCGTCCGAGTCGACTCAGCTCATTAACTTCTTCAGAAACGCTAATTAAGTACGCTTTGAAGTATTCAACGGGCGATTTTGTCGCCTTCGCCTCTGAACACTTTGCATAGTAAATTCTGGAATACAATTTTAATTTACTATCAAACTTGCAACCCAATTAAAATTATACTGAAACCTCGCTTACACGTAAAATCACTGACGGAATGGAATAAAACTCTTCGGTAAAAGTTCACCCTCAATACAAATAATTAAAAGAGCATATTATTTCCGTTTACTATTCGGGTTATTTTTACATCGTTGTTTCCGATACTATATTACACAACCTAAATATACAGAGGGCGCAAAAAAAATAACGTATCTGTATGCTGAACAGAAAGGTAGATATTATTTTTGGACAGAGGAAAAATACATGTCTTAAATCCTAAATTAGCTTTAAACACTAGGTTTCTCTAAAAATAGCAATAAAGTGTAAAACGGTTGGCAAATGCATACAAACTCTACGAATCATCTGTTTTCGTATACATAAATTCTTGAACTTAAAACTAAGTAGATGTCGATTCCTTGTGTTGCCCAATTTCGTTAACAAGATTATTCTTTGCCATCATTTGATCAAATTAATTTAAAACAAATCATTTTAAAATCTCGAAAACATGATTTTAAAATTCTTTGCCGGACAATCCAATCTACATTATCTAGTCCCAAGATAAACAAAGCTTATTTTACGGGTACAATATAAACTGATAAAGTACTTAATCGCAGTACAAAGATAAATATATTTTTATGCGTAAAAAGCACCCAGAACATCTGGACATATATCTGCGATAGAGATCACAACATTTGTCCCAGGGTAGGAATCGAAACCGTAATCTTCTGTGTTGCAGGCGGACCTTCACCGGCCGCGCCACTGAGGTCGTCATACATTTATCCTTCTAGAAAACTACGTGTTCAAGCCGCGAGAACATAGTAGGTACAAATGAAGGTTTAGTTCATTACATTATTGCAGTGATTTCTTGCAATATACCTAAAATCATTCTTCTTTCAACTTGTTATCCTAGGATATAAATCCAATCTGTCATGAAAAGGCTCTTCCGTTTCCTTAAACGGAATTTCCTAAGTAAACAGGATATTACAGTTTCTGATTAAAATGTTATAAATCGATGAAACCACAAAATCAAACTCAATAATGTTATAATATAAGCTAGAATTTAATCTAAATACCTCTCCGCAGTAAGTTCCAACATCAAAGGAAGAAGGGTAATCAAAGTATGTCTCAGTTCAGAATAATCAATTACCAACTGCCAAAATAAAACAGCTATGTTAACAAATTGGGATACCCCTTATGGTATTCAAATTCAAAAAATAGTTCATTAAACTCATATCATGGCGCTTTTAGATTGAAATTAAAATGGTCAAACTCTACCGTAACTTTATTTTTACGCAAAAATTCCTGTCATCTATTGAAAAATTTTGGTTCAAAAAAGGAGTAGGTTTCAATTGGACTGCATTTTTTCTATATTTTTATGTGCTATAACTTTTTTCTGAGTAACCGCCATTATCTGATGATAATTTGATGATTCGTTTTCTATTTCAAAGGTGGTGTTTCTCTTGTAGATCAAGACTGTTTATCAAATTTGATCAAGTTTTTTAATTATTTTTCAAAATGAGTGAAATCTGAAGTCAGCTGTTAGTTTTTGTAAAAAGAAAATCAAATATGTATGGCTAAATAAATGATCGTAACTCCGCGTATGCGTAAACTTTTGTTTTTTGATTTTTACCGACCTTATATACTTCTTCGTACGAAACTGTTTCAACGTTATCTGTGTAGATTCTACAAAAGGTTAAGTCGTATTATTATAAATCAAAACCGTAAAGGCCTTGCGGAGTCATGAAGAATTGTTTCCGACCTTTATCTAATTTAGCATGGGGGTTCAAGGTTTGTTTTATGGAACACAAAAAGAGTTAATTTAGTCGTCGATTTATCAGACTTTGCTTTGTAGTGTAATGTTTATACGGGAAACCCTATAACTCTTACTGAAAATATTTATATCGGTGCTGTATGTTGTGTAAAATTTTATTTTTTACTACGCTATAAACCAACTTCAAGATAAATCTCAGATTCGTTCTCTATAAAATACGCATTATAAAAGTAAACTAGAAATCTTCTAGATCTTGACATAAAGTGTAAAAGATCTCATGAGAAACAACAGATGCGAGTAATAAATTCTGATTAATGGACATAAAAAATACAGTCAAATTAAGAACTCCTTCCTTTTTAAAACTCGGTTGAAAGATACCATTTACACAAAGAACTGAAACTGCTCAGTTTATGTCAGAGGAAAACCATTATTGGACTAACAAACATAATGGTTTCGTGTTCTTTGGTTACACAAACCGCTGAAAAAGTGCTTTAATGATCTGCGTGTAGCCAGCATTTTATTTGAGGCGCTAATGAAAGAGTACAAATAGCGTATCACTGACAATGTTGTTAAACTAGTGTAGTAAGCGTGGAATTAAAAATAATCGGCCAAGCCTATCTACGTTAGGGTTGACACGGGTTAGAGTTCAACTACGCACTTTAAAACATCGTAAAACAACGGCAATGGTCTTAAAGCTGGACACGTAGCAACCTAATTTTGTTTAAAAACTTGGACACGTTTTCCACATTGGTGGCTGGTATGAGTTTGCGCAATGCCAAAATGTCTAAAGTATCCGTTAGCTACCGCTGACTTATCAAGGTTGTACTGCTATAATGCAAATCATTCGAAAACTACTTTAGTTCTTACAAAACCATTGAATTTTGACTGTTATACTATGAAAGCCTCTTAGTATCTGTTAGGGGCGATAAACTTCTAGAAGGACACGAAAACTTTTATAGTTTTTTTAAGATGAAAAACGTATCCTCAGGCCTCTAGAAAGGGCACTTCGACATTATGTACTACCAGTACTATTAAAATTTAATTTTTGCTTATTTGCGTATTTAACGATGGCACAGAAAAGTTATTTATTAATTTGGCCTGTATGGGAGTGCACATTATGTTTACGTGCATTTTAACAACGAGTTTAGAGAAAAATATAAAAACACTTAAAAATAATGAAAAAATAACTAACACCACTATATTTCCATTAAAATTATCATAAATAAAAGCTCATACAGCATAATAAACTTGTTATAAATTATGTCGTGTTAAAAAGAAGAAGATTTATACCTTTGCCTATAAATATGTAACACATTACGGGTCACGCACGTTAGGATTCCTACAGGGCACCCTAGAAAGCGTTGCATTCTGTACGTCAAATTCAAGCATGCAGCAGAGGTGTAAGACTTCATGTACATAGTATTTATTACCTCTTTAATACTGGGTTTGCTTTGAGGGAGAAATAACCTGTCACGTCTACTTACACAATTATCAAATTGGTGATATATTTTACAAGAGATTCATTTACGATAAAAGAAACAAACAAATTAAAACTACCTGCCCTGCAAAATTAAAACACTTTAGAAAAATAGTATTTTTAACTAAAGAAGTTAGAGTTTTAGAAAATATATATTACTTGCGATCCGCCCCCGCTTCGCACGGTTTTATTATACGTATAAACCTTTTTCTTGAATCATTTTATATATTAAAAAAACCGCATCAAAATCCGTTGCGTAGTTTTAAAGATTTAAGCAGTCAAAGAGAAATAGGGACAGAAAAAGCGACTTTGTTTTATACTATGTAGTGAAGTATAGCTATTTAATTTCTTTGAAGCTATGGTAAAGTATTTGTAATTAGCACAGACAATAGTAACGTTTTTAACGCTAAGCCATTTTCAGCTTCAATAAACTAAATTACTATATCTTATGTATGTTTATGCGTTATTAAATTTGAATAAGCGGTATTGCCTCCTTAGATAATAACTGTTAGTAAGGCTGTCTGTTGAAAATTGCAGTAGAAAGATAATTCTTTATTAAAAAATCTTTAATGTAAAACAGTTTGAGCGTGACCAAATTAAACTATAAAATGTTAAAGAAAAGGCAGCCTTGTCATTTTTTTCAGGCAACAAATTAAAAAAGCAAGGATGACCATAGGATGGCGGTGCACGTACTAACAAGAAAATAAAACTAAAAAAATAAACAATTTTTTTTTTTTTTTTTAATCATATTAAAAAAAAAAAAAAAAAAAAAACAATCCTCACACACAAAGAAAAATAAACTTTGCCTTTAAATGCCATTTTTCATTTATTAGTAAACGAAGGTACACGAAAATAAATATAATAAACACATATTTGAACGTCAGCTCAACAATAAATTCGGAATGCCGCCGAAAATTTATGACGATTTCCAGTAATTTACGCTCGACATAATATGTTAGGTCGTTTCCGCGCAAAACTGGCGAAACCCGTAAAAACTAGGTCATATTGAGTTGTGAATACGAGTACCTGGACATAATTACTGGTAGTGCAAATATGTAATGAATTTACGGTGGTTTGAACTGTACCGTAGTGCAAACAAATATTGCGGTAACCGCGAATCCAGGGGCGACTTTATTTAACAACCCGAAAGTTTTGTGCACCTATGGTAATTACATACTTTGGAAATGCGAATGAATTTTGTTAATTTATTTATTTTGAAATTGATGTATTTATGGAATGAAAAGTAGCCTATGTATTAGGCCAGCTTTACCCACGTGACGAGGTCTTTCTATCGTTAATTTAGCAATTTTAATATTAAGGCCCAAACAGGACCAAAAGCGGCGCCACCACTTATTTTATCATATAATTCCGTTAGACAAAGGAATTTCCTAAATTCACACGTACAGTTTGTTAAACCTATCATAAGCTTTTAATGCATCTGTAGTACTTTCGCTTTGTCTATTTTAGGAAGAGATACGAAAACAGAGTTTGGTGGCCACCACAGGCAACTGCGTATCTCTTCCTAAACTAGACAAAATGAAATTACTACAGGTGGATTAAAAAAGCTTATCATTAGTTTAACAAACTGTCCGTGTGTGTGTGAAGTTTGGAAATTCCTTTGTTTAACGGAATTATATGATAAAATTAGTGGTGGCGCCACTTTAGGTTTTGTTTGCGCCTTAATGTGATTATCAAACAGCAATCAAAGCGTTAATTGATTTTCTACTTCATTTAATATTTTGTTCACTTGTGGATATAAATGAACATAAATAACAAATCCCTATATTACTTTACGTCTTAATATAGTTTTAGTGCGTAACATGCTGTAAAATACTGTGAAAAACCACGTTACTAAATTGAATCGTTTCTAAAGTTGCAATAATTAGTTGTTAAATAAAAGTTATTCTTTATTCAGTAACAATTACATAAAATCTTAGGACTGGTTTTGTTTCAACTAGCAAACCTAACAAGGTCCTAACAAGGTTAAGGTTTCTTATTCACTTCTTTAAATATTACAGAGACCAAAAAATAAAAGTAATAATTTTTATTCTTAGTTTAACCATTTTTTTCAATTTTGCAAACTATAATTTGCAATATTTGATGTACCGTAAAACGGGGTAAATACCGACTCATGCCTGAATAGAAATGGACGAAATACTGGAACAAGGTATTGCCTGGCTGGCAGCAGTGGACATATCCTTATTCTGTGATTATTCACCTCCAGTATCAATAGATCTGACCTCTACAAAAGCATAATTGCTCGAGTATTTCGTACTTCTCTATTCACTGTTAAATCTCTATTCACCTCGGTTTCCACTGTATCCAAAAACCCTGTAAGGTCTAAACGCAATTAAGAACTTTGATTTTGAATTCGGATTTATTTATTTATTTTTATTTATACAATTAAGGTATGGCGAGTACACCAAAACCTTTAAAGAAGTAATTTACATTATTGTGTAAAATTAAGTGGACCAACCTATTACAGGCCGACACAGCATGCATTACTTGTACTAAGGACTCTTAAGGCGCAAACAGCACCTTAAGTAGCACCCCCACTTATTTTATCATATAATTCCGTTAAACAAAGGAATTTCCAAATTTCACACATACAGTTTTTAAAACCTATCATAAGCTTAAACCAGCATAATATTGGGCATTGACTAGTAAAATTATGATAGTTGTTAGATTTAAGTAATATACTTAAAATTTATTGAATTTAGCCTTAGTTAATCATGTTTGTTTTTTGTAGGTTACTTTATTTCTTATATTATTCTTGTATTTTCCTTTTGTTTTGGGTACCTATTTAAATTAATTTATTATTATTATTTATTACAAAAGTTAACTAATAAATAATGTTCATTTACTTCATTAACACACATAATACCCTTTCAACTGGACAGATACGGAACACCAGCGGCAGCTGAAAAACGTTGCGGTTACGCCGAGGTCACCGCGCTTTGTCCACGTCACCTGCTTACCCTACTGATGTACGATTTGTTTTCGATAAAGTACGGTCAGTCGGTCATGGTTACGTAACGGAGGTTCACAGGTTCGTTGAGGTAATGCAGTGGTCAGTTTAATAACCAGCCTTGAAAGGGTACTTTTTAAACTCAATCTCAGTAGAATTTAGTAATCATTTGAGTTTTTGAGGATCTTTGTTAACTGTTTCATTCAAGATCGAATTATAA
Source organism: Eupithecia centaureata (assembly GCA_944547425.1). Classification (NCBI taxonomy): domain Eukaryota; kingdom Metazoa; phylum Arthropoda; class Insecta; order Lepidoptera; family Geometridae; genus Eupithecia; species Eupithecia centaureata. The sequence goes on from OX155690.1 coordinate 6,919,057, forward strand.
AATCTGTGATTCAGGTAAGATAGTTAATACTTTATGTGTTCTTTATCTGTAAACTATTGTCTTAGTTAAATAAATAAACAGGTGGTTTAAAAGTTGTGGTTTAAATATATACAAAACCATAAAACGGTCTTCGCTATTCAATGAGCCCTTAGGATGTAAATATTTCATAAATAAAAGGAAAAAGATATCTTTTATTAATTTTTTAAAACAACTCACAAGATAAACTAATAATTCAACGCAATATGCCTTGATCACCCACGAAGAAAATAATGACCTAGATTCTTAAGCCCTATTCAATTATCGAACACTAAAACCCACATAATAAGCACTCTTGCTAGTTACGACAAGTATTATTCGTATTGGATGTTGATTTCGTGAAATGTTTTGCGTTGGCACATTTTTTTCCTACAGCTAAATAGCCCTTTATCAAGACATATCTACAAGAATTGATACGAGAGTTTTACGAAAAGTGCTACGAAAGTTCTACGTAAAGTGCTACGAAATATCTACGAAACCTGCTAAAATTTAACTATATTCGAACGATAAAAAACATGTTTAATATTACCGACGGAATCTCAATAAAAAGTCGATGGTTCAGATGGGTGTGCTCAGTTCGACGCAAAATCGTTACAGGTCACTAGAGCCGAGGTCAACACTAGTTACAGAACAGCTACAGTCCGAAGTGGGATTTATTTTCCTGTACAAGGCGAGGATAATCTTAAATTTGGAATGCAAAAACGCTTACAAAAAATTTAAGAGCAGCAGCATAATTATACTACATGGGGTTCAAGCAAAAAAACCCCAGAGATAAGAGGGTGGTAAAACCCTATTCACATCGCAATACATTGATCAATATTTTTAAGATTTTGAATCTGTTTGTAATTTTTTTACAAGGTAAAAAAACGCAAAATAAGCCTACTGTATCTAGTATGGTTAGTACCCTGTAAAGTCTGGTAATTCATCAGATTTTCTTCAACGTTGAATACGTTCATTCAACTTTATACAGGAGAGTATCTTCACTTTAGGATCCTGATCCGAGATAAGACATGTTTGTCGTCAGTGAAAACCGCCTTCAGACGATCAAGTGAATTTTATGGATTAAGGTACCGTATTTTATAATAACTTTTCAAGCTCAATGTAACGTATAGAGCCTTTGACCGTATTAATGGAAAACTTATTCTATTAAAAGGTCGTGAACCTGTTAGGATTAAAATATTTTATTCCTAACTATAGAACTGTCAATAAATAGGCCTCAGAAAAAGAATGGTAGTTAACTTAAGTGATTGAACAGTAGTTTACCAAACTCTTTGACCTGAATTTATGTTTCGCCGCTAAATAATTATACAGTATGTTTCGCGCTGGATTTTTCTGTTTGCTAAACAAACGCAATAAATATCCGTACTATTTTCACACAGAGTATTTTATCATGAATAGACATTTATTTTGTCCACAATCTCATTTATTGGTTAAAGACGACGTGGCCGATGATATATCATGGTATATATTATACAAAAAATAAGCAGGTTACAATTTCCAAGTCTTAGCGGTACAAATGATTAAGTTAAAGGACAAATACTCAGTAGCTATGAAGGAATACTGAAATGGTAAGATATCATGAAATTCCAGTGACTAATTTCCAAAGTGATTCTATAGAAGATCGAGAAGCAAACTCGCGGCGGTGTTTAAGACTTTGAATCAACCAAGTACAGTAAACACTGCTCGTCGATGTCTGAAGACTCTCCTCAGAAAAATGTCTCGTTAAATGGTTCTTCGATGAACCAAATAATGTATTTATCTCATTAACCTCATATAAATATTAGTTATTAAGTACATTTACAATCTCATTTGCCAAGTATCTGCCATATTCCGGTAAGGTATACCGTTTTACGACATTACCTACTTGTTTTAGCGTGTTTTTTATGTCTATCCGTGAGCGTGCTATAAATGTAATTTGTCCAACTTCCTTGATGAATTTTATGGTTGCTAGAAGTACATGATGTGTAGGTATATGATAAACTCGACCCCTTTTTTTGATGTAAGTTTACAATAATTTATGTTTATTCTGTCATTGCCTAATCTTATTTTTTTTACACAAATATGTAATTATTTTAAAAAGAATTATATTTATATCATAACCACGTTATTGTCAAAAATATTTGCCTCAATTACGACACCGTAAAAAAGTATCCACCAATTTATCTACCACTTTCAACCTTATTTTCGATTCATCCCAGAGCTCCATAAAATAACAAAAATAAACAATTTTGCAAACGTGATAACCTAAAAGCTCTTGATGTTCGTTTTAAACTGACCTATATTCCAAAACCTATTAAAAACATATGTAGGTGAGAGACACTTTAGATCCATCAGTTGTAGAAATGTTCGTGACGAGACAAAGTAATTGTTTGGCACGGAGCCAACGTTCCAACATAGAGAAGAAGGCGGTGGGCGAAGCCAGGGGCGAGCACGGGTCAACTGACCCTAAGCTTATCTGAAATCTCTTTTGAAAAGTAAGGCCTTAAATCTAGTGCCATGTTCTCATTATAATTGCATTCATATTTCGGTAGTAAATCAGAGCTGATTATGCGCTCATTAGGGGAAACCTATGTCCAGCTGTGGACTAATATAGGTTGATGATGATGATTATGATAGCAGAGAGCGTTAAAAAAAACACAAATTATGTACAATCGAAAATAGCCCAAGGCAATGTCATAAAATAAAACTGTATTTTTATTTTAATAAAACCGTAAGATTGTCCAACAATAAAAATTTGCAATAAGAAAACAAATGCTCTGGACAATTCACACAGCATCATCTTGCCTCCAAGCTACAGCTTGTGTTTATAAGTCCTTGATAACTGAAAATAGATAGTCAATCATAACTCACTAGTATATACAATTATAACAAACTCTTAAAAATCTAAGCCGTCACCAGAAGGCAGAGTACCCAGAATGCTGGCAGCATTGCCACGTTGAATGGCAATGCTAATTCGTTGACCAAAATAGAAGCCAGCATTCTGATCTCCTGTGGACTCTATGAGAAGTTTCGAAAGATCTTTAAAAATTGTGTGTACCCCAGGACCCCAAGGACCAAGGGTTTCCACCCCAAATGGCTCAAATATAATGTCAATCATTATATTACATCGACAGATATTTTTATCATGCATAGCTATTTTGATGAAAAATATATATCTGTTTGGACTACTGCCTAATACGCCAAAAAAGTCAATAATAAAATGAGTTCTTCCAATTATTAAGGTGTTCTTTTTTCAAAGCTGAATCTTGAAAAGCGATAAATTTTTTGAACAGAAAGTCCTCAATACGTCCACCAAGACAGGCTTGGTATGGATATCTGAGAAGGCAGTTAAAAACTCTTTCGATCGTCTTCAATTGCATCTGGGATATATTGTGTTCGGTAATTGCCTTTTCTTATTCTATTACTAGGTAGGTTATACGATAAAAACTTTTGAAAAAATTACATCTTATATCGAGATAACCAACGTATTTTATTTTCGAATACATACATACATAGCTTGTTTGCATATTTAATAATTATGAACATCTTTATTAACAACGAAATTTACAAGCAAAGGAATAGAAAAATTACAACTAGTATTTACAATTGAAACCATTGAGCTAACCGCAGACGGTTGCAAACAGTCTAAAGGTAGCTCAATTGATCCATGTCAATACCAGTCGGAAGCGTCCCAAGACACTGGCTGCATTACCACGCTGTATGGCAATGCTGATGCGCTGAGCCAGATATTCACCAGCTCTCGGGTCACGCGTCGCATCGACCAGACGCTCAGATAATTATAATAATTATGATCACTTTCAATACCCATTTAGCATTCCCTCAATAAAATAATTTGCCGTAAAAGCATCAATTCCGGAATCATTTTTGTGCTACAAATTCATTTCAATAAACTTCTCAAAATATTCATCCTCGAAATGTTTGTATTCAAATACCTCAATTAATATGATAAGTGCCTAATAAAATAGGTGTTTTCTTACAACACCCGGTGGCGAACTCAATTAGAGTCAGATTTCATCAACTGAAACCTTAGGAAAATTGCTTTTCAAGCTTTCTTCGCGCCTTTCAATTCGAGACCGCACCCTAAAGTCTAATTAATTTTGTATGTAAAGTGCCACTGAAAGGAGCACCATAGTTGTTTTAAAAGGTATACTTGGAACGACCATAATTAAGAATCAATTAGGCGATAAGTTCAGTTCTTCCTCTAGCTAAAAGGTGGCAGGTGGTTTTTACAAACAGCCAAGTGAAATGCAATAAAAATCTGCGAAAGACTACTTGCAGATGCTAGATGCGGTAACATGGAGATAGGTAGCTATGCCGCTCATTAGGGAAGGCCTATGTCCAGCTGTGGACTGATATAGGCTCATGATGAAGAGAAATGAATCCTGTACGGAAGGGAAAAACTGCGTTTCTTCTTAGGAAAAACTAGGTTTCTTTCGCAGTTTTTCCTATTCTTAATATATAGATATTTTTATGTCTTCTAATAGAAAAATAGATAATACTTTTGTTGAACCGTTTAAAACAGGAAGAACATTAAGGAGCCTCATATTTAGGAGCAGCCAAACAGAAGGTGAAACCTTCTGTTTGGCTGCTCCTAAATATGATCCAGTCTACTAAAACAAACTACTAAGCACGCTCAAAAGATCATCGGAAACTTCAAACTCAGTAATAGAAATATCTGCATCGATACTCGAAGGAGTTGACAAAGACAAAGTAATTGTCTGGCATTCAGCCAGGCGATCTGAAACATGCAGCAAGGCACTAACAGGTATGGGAGAGCCGATCAAAGATGGCTTTGTTTTAAGAAATGGCGACAATATACTGTTATTTTGACTAGATTTAGCTAAAGTTTTTGGCAACTTTTGTTTTATTTTTTAAGGATAGTCCTAAGTATAAAAATAAATTATTTAATTCCTGTAAGTATTTTTTTTTATTATTGGTAAAATCTTCAACCTTTATTTAATATGTATACAAAAGTTGCGATACCTTCTTTATTTACTTATAAGAAGGTATAACGGCAATTTCCAGGGTATATAAATTTACCCTGGAACTATCTGTGTGGACAAATCTTTAGACAAATCTAACCTGGCAGAAGTTTGCAACACTGGAAACAATACCAACTTTTGTTGTTCAGATACCAGCTTCCGAAATAAAAATGTAAATTTGTTCTGTGCGGCACCGTGGAATGTGCTTTTGGAATTCCAGACTGTATTCGAACAATCAGACGTGAGATCGAACAATCAGGATAGAACTGGAATAATCAGGCGATCGGATGCCTTTCGGTTCTTTGAGCTGCCGCGGTAATTTGTCACACTGCGGCTTTCGGTACAAATGAGAACGCGTGGTAATTCTGCAAAGGTGTCTTTCTTTACCTTTTATTTTGAATTAAGAGAAATCAATTGAATTCAAGTATAGTATTATACAATAAATTTATCAGTAGTCTACTTCCAGTCCAGCGAATAAATGTAGATATATCAATTTTTAATGAGATAAATTAGATAAATTGACGGTCATATCATTGATCACGTCGATATACTACTTACTACTAAAGTTCTGTGACGCAGACCATCTGTAAAAACTTTTACTTTAGTTGGCAGGTAGACAATTTCATTGACACTAAGCCCACCATATTTGCTTTCTTAGTGTGGTAAATTCTTAAAATTAAAATTACTTTTAAGTCTTTATTGATTTCTTATTAAATACACTATTTTAAGGTATTTAAATTAGATATACTTTTTTGAGTCACTATTGCTTGTATTCCACGTGTTTGTCTTATTTTTAGATAAAAATGTCATGCTAAGTGAACCTGTTTGTTTTTTTTTTGAGTTAAATAAAAGATCAAAATTTACTTACCCAGATCCTCAGCATCTTCGCTCCACTCTCCAGTAGCCGCCACGAGCACCGACATAGCAGTCACCAAGGTACATTGGATCACCAACTTTAATCCACCACCGAACCCCATCTTCACTTCATCTATCCAATCTTTTTCGGCAACATTATTTTTATAACACTATTTCTGACGCAAAATGTCGATGAACCTGGCAACATTTATTCAGTTTTGTTCATCAATTTTCGAATATAGCTCAATCAATCAAATTAAATTGACGCGAAACAATCCATTACGTCTCAGTTTCTGTTCAGCTATGATAGAAATCTGGCTAATAAAAGTGAAAATGATGTTTCAATTTCAATTAGCAATAAAATCTTTATTTTGAATGGATATTTCTTGAATTAAATTTTATTTCAAAAAGTTTTGTTTACAACATTAAAATATGTTTTCAAAAATTATTTTGTATGTAGGTATTATGTTAAATTATGTTTTCAAATCTAGAGTCTAAACTCTAGATTTGAAAACAAATTATGTTTTCAAATCTAGAGTCTAAACTCTAGATTTGAAAACATAATAGAGTCTAAACTCTAGATTTGAAAACATAATAGCCTAACGAATAAGTGTGGCCAGCTCCGTACCTAATACTTCGCTAATGTTTAATGTATTTCCTTTAGTATAGTGCGGTGTCACGCACACGAGTTTCGGGACACGGTTAAATATCCCGTTGAATTATTCAGGGCTCTTTTAGCGAAGCGGTCCGGGACCACCTGCAAACCTGCAACAAAAGTATACAGTCCTCATTTATGTAGAGTATCACTGTATTTAGTCTATGCAAATATGGAAACTTGCAATACAAAGCGGGGGTTTAACGTATAGAGAAAGGGTATGAGGTATGAATTTATTTTATAATTTGTGAAAAGCTTGAATATAATTTAAATTTAAAACAAATAATTTTTAAAAGAATTCGTCTTTATTAACAACAAAAATTACAATCAAGGAATTAAAAAAATATTTAAACTATTATATAGGTACAATTGTAACAATCGAGCTAATTTCAGACGGTTGCAAAAGTCTAGAAGTAGTTCAACTGATACATGTCAATACCAGTCGGAAGCTTCCCCAAGACACTGACTGCATTACCACGCTGCTGTATGGTAATGCTGATTATAGGCTTTATTTATAACTTGAAAAAATTTAAGGCGCAAACAGCAAATAAAGTGGTGCCCCCACTTATTTTATTATGTAATTCAAAAGTAAACAAAGTAATTATCCAAAATTCACACATAAAGTTTGTTAAACCTATCATAAGTTTTTTTTATTGCATCTGTAGTAGTTTCATTTTGTCTAGTTTAGGAAGAGACACTAAGTTGCCTTTGGTGGCTACCAAACTCTATTTACGCATCCCTTCCTTAACTAGAAAAAAGAAAACAACTATAGATACATTAAACTAAAGCGACAGGTTTAACAAACTGTACGAAAAAATTGATATTTTCCGTCCTTCATATCACTATCACTACTTAGTATAAAACAAAGTCGCTTTTTCTGTCCCTATATCCCTATGTCCCTTTGAATGCTTAAATCTTTAAAACTGCGCAACGGATTTTGATGCGGTTTTTTTAATAGATAGAATGATTCATGAGGAAGGTTTATACGTTTAATACAACCGTGCGAAGCCGGGGCGGGTCGCTAGTGAGTTAATACGCGTACCATAGTTAGCTTTTTAAGTTCTTGTTCAGTTCTTGTCTTCTATTTATACCACCTTGATCACGAAGCTCTTAAACTCAAACAACGACCTGACAAAACCCATATTTTCCAAAAAGAAAATGGAACAATCCTCCGCGTAAAAGCAAAATACGAAAGTAAAAGTGCCAGCACTTTCAACGTATTATCAAAGTGGTGCTAGTACGTATCTTCACAATTTCTGCTGCAATCCAACGCTTAACGGAAGTTACTGTATTTATTTAAAAGAAATTTCCAGAACAAAAGTTTAATAAAAGCTTTCAAGAAGCAAATACTTCATTAAAGAAATCTAAGCGACGAGTTGTTCTGTTGTTAGTACTGTTCTTCTTTATTTTCTGGAATATGTCTGACCACAAAAAGAAATATCCTACTAATATTATAAACATGAAAGTTTTGTATGGATGGATGGATGTTTGTTACACTTTCACGCAAAAACTACTGAACGAGCTGAAATGTTGAATAGACCTGGCATAACACATAGGCTACATCAGTTCACTTTTCATTAATGAAGAGATTTTCATTAGAAATTGATGAAATTCGGCACAGAGATAGACTATAGTCCGGAATAACACACAGGCTATATTTTTTCCCGGAATTCCCACTGAAACGGGAATTACCGCGGGTGAAACCGCGAGGCGATGCTAGTATAAAATAATTCTAAAAATAGTTTTGACTAGATTGAATATTAATGTCACTTAATTTATATAGCTATAGTCTTAGGGCGAAAGCATCCCCACCGGTACTGATATGTATCAGCTTAGCTACCTCTAGACTGTTTTCAACCGTCTGCAGATATCATATGGAATTTCATACTACTTTTAGTTTGTTTTTATACCTTGATTGTAATTTTCTTTTTTAGTATTGTGTTTTAGTTTTTAAGATTAGATTAATATAAAATATATCAAATCATTATTAAACAGAGATGTAAAAGAATTTGAAAAGTAAACAATAAATTATTTAAATAATATACTCATTGTCTAGCTGCAACTTTCATAAAAAACATTTAGATAGTTATTAAAATAACATGAAATACCGAATAACAAAAGAAAAGAGCCAGAGGTAGACCAATAGACAGGTCGATAGAATAAATAATAAAATTTGCTGGCATAAACACGTTAAACAAACTGAAGACAAAAAAACTTCGATAGAGGAATAATAAATTAATACATAAAAAAATAAAGTTTACTCAAATAAACCACATTTAATAAACCACACAAAGAAAGAAAATAAAACATACAAGACAATACTGCATACAATAGATTAAGTAGGTACCAACGGCGATCTTATCGTTATAAGCGATTTCTCCCCGGCAATCTTCAATACTGATCCAATCATTTATGACAACAAATGTACTCAGTATACTAATGGAAAGGGTAGCAGAAACGATATAACATAATTTCAGACGATTACTTCCATAGCAATTAGTTGTATATTATTTTTTAAATTTAATTGAATTGCCATGAAATTACAAAAGCACTAAAATTTATTCCAAATACTGAAATTATTTTATCTTATTTTACTTTATATTACTAGCTCAAATGTTAAAGTTTCATCTACACATTTGAACTACGAAATACTTTTTGGAGAACATTTTATACCGCCAAAGTAAAGACCATTAAAATAATTATATGAATAATAAAAACCTTTAAACTTGACACAGTTTCTGAAAAAAGACGTGTCCATGAATTAGTTACAGTCAGTAATTAAAAATAATAAGGCCTAATGAAACTTTAATGAACAGTACACCAAGAAACATAATAAATATAACAAATGAGCTCATATTTTCCACTAAACACTTACGAGTACACCTAGTTCGAGCATAATTAATTATCATAAAAGCCGGGACCTATATTTTTATAACTAATATTCCTTATAAAATCACTAACCTTTAAGGTCCAGTCCGTTACACGAGCAAGAAAGAACATTCACATACACGAACGAGTGCCACAAGTTTTGTTTATTTTTCACGTTTGAAAGTTTGTTTTTGTGTTACGAGACGCCATGTGCTTGGTCGTAGCTGCGGCGTGCGTTCTAGGCCGCTTCGCGCGGTGTACTGGGTACCTAGGGCGGGCGGCCGCTTTCAGGTGGGCGTAAAGAAGCTACTAAGTTTTGGATGCGCTTTTCAACATAGTTTTGTTTGCTTAGGTTAAGTTTCTGTGATGGTTGAAAGAAGTTAAGGGTGAAAAACATTTTATTGTATTTTTGTATTATTAAAATAACTAAATAATGCTGGACAATCCACACACTACCATCTAGCCCTAAAGTACTCTACTCAAAGCTTGTGTTATGGATACTAGATAACTGATACATTTAAGACACTATTAGATATATATTTTTTATTACACCTAGAAAACCTCATAAAAAATAATATTAATTAACTTATTGAGTTGTAATTGCTGAAATACTAATTGCAATTAGTTAAAGAGTATGCAGAAAAATTGAGAGAAGAAAAATTATCATCTTTGTTAGAAATTATTTGATAAAAATCTGCTAAAGTTTATTTCTTTGTTTATTTAGCTATGCTAAAGTTTATTTTTTTGTTTATTAAAGTTTATTTTTTTGTTTATTTTGTTTATTTTTTTTTAGCTCTTAAAGTTTATAGGAAATGAGAAAGAGCGAATTGGAAGCTTCGTAACCGAGATCGTTATAGCACTCTCAAGGCTTTCATTTATACCAGTAGGTTGGTTTCTCGTATTAATTACGAATTGGAATCAGTGCGCTGACCGAACTGAACTTGTTAACTTCGTCTGATTGATTTGAATCATGCTTAGGCTGGGAGCAAACGAGCGAGTTAAGGCTACTAGTGTCGTCTACCTCTCACATACAAGCGGAGATGTCTTATTCGGTGTACCTTAAATCTGATAAATTTTATTCCAATAATTGACTATTTCTGATGTGACAAAATATGTGACCTTATTATTACATTGAAAACTTATAGGTATTTTTTCAATTAAATAAAGATTTTTTTTGCCTTTACCATATTTATTTTGAAGATGACTTTTCTAAATAATAAATTTGTGAATTGTATCAACGAAATCGATCTAACAAAAGCGAATACAAAATAATAATTGCGTTCGAACAGAGTTTTTATGCATTCTGTAACCACTAACACTACCTACAAAAAACCATATAAATGCATAAAATTACAATAAGTATAACTATGATGATTTAAGTGATTCGATAAAAAGGGTAAATATAATTACGTAACATGTTGTCAGCGAAGATTTTTGGTCATAATTCGTAAATTGCGTACGTGCCGCTTTCATAAGCATTGTTAATAAATTCAATTAATAAAGATGGGAACGTTTTCCAGAAATTTCAAGCAAATTAAATATTTTCAATGAGCTTCAATTCATAAAAGAATAATTGTGCCGTGTATAAATGCGTACTTGAGAAAAAATGTAGCATTAATGGTTGGTTCATTAATTAAGGTAATGTACTTGTAGATTTTAATAATTTATAACAGCAAAGAAAAGTCAGGCTTTCCCTTAACTAATTTGTAATGGAAGTTCACGCTTCTAAACGCCTTTATAAAACGAGCCTCCAAATTAAAAATTAAGACAGTGATGGACATTATCTGCTCTTATAAAATGCTATTTTTATGAAATGAATATTAAAAGAGCTCAAGAAATTTAAAAAACTTTAGGGCCTTGTTTCTAATCGTTCAAAGATCAAAGTGGACCTATGTTTTTTTATCGTAGGTATTTTGGTATAGAACAAAGATAGTTACGGAATGCATATTTATGCATTCCGTAACTATCTTTGTTCTATAAGATAGAATAAGTATTATTGTGTTTCGCAAAGATTATATGACTACTTAGTCATATAATCTTATAAATAATAAATATGTACAATAAAAATATCTATCTATGTAGTATATTGTATTAAGTATATCAGTCATCTAGTACCCATAACACAAGCTCTGCTTAGCTTGGGGCTAGATGATGATGTGGGGACTGTCCGGAATTATTTATTTATTTTATTTTATTTATTAAGATTATATGACTACTTAGTCATATAATCTTTGCTAAACACAATAATACTTATTCTTATCTTCAACAGAAGGTTCTCAAAGCAAGTCATAGGTAGGACTTGTAGAAATAATCCTATTTACATAGGTAGATAACCTACAAGAGGTTTGTACTTATTTAGATTACTAGGTGGAGAATCGCGCTAAGTACACAAAAAAGGCGATCATATTCCACAAAGCACAAGCTTACTTACCAAGTCCTACGTTGCTTCACATAATTAGGTCAAAATCATACTTATATCATATAATCATATACACCTAAATTCAAAAAGATAATTTTAAAAACCACGGGCCGATCTGAAGCTTTTTAAACGAATTAAAAGCAGCAATTAAGGAGTCCAACTAAGTTAGAGATCTATAAATAGCTTATCATTTACTCGGCTATTTGTCGAGCTTGGCAAGCCCGCACTAGTGATGTCCGGGATAGCCCGCCAGTTTATCGATGACCTAAAACGTTATGAGGGATTCGTGCCGGAGCTAATCTTCCCGCTTCCGTTATCGATAAACTATACCGTACCGTGGTTTTCAGAACGTACCTATGAAATCAGAATTGGATCGGTGACTTCGCGGTTTTTTAAAAGGTTCTTTTAGTTGTAGGTAAGCTGACTGAAGTCTATTAAGTTAGAGAGGAAGGATAAGCAATTCTTTAATATTTAGTTGACATTGAAGTAAAAATTGTTTTCACAAACATAGTAAAAGTCTGTTAAATAAACCATATCGATTATTACATAGGATCTGAAACATAGAAAAATCATCAATTAGCCTCTTTCCTAAATTTAAACTGTTTTTTGTAATTAATGTACCTACCTACTGTACATAAAATAAATTCTTATGAAGAAGGCCTTTTCCTCCATAGAGTATAATATCATTGGTGTTAATGCTAGTGGCAACAATATGAGCTAAAACAATTACATTATAAATTAACTAAAAAAGTTAACAGACCAATAAGAGAAAAAGAAAAAAGTACTAGCTCTACTTTTTTTTAACTTCAATTGAATGCTTTTTTTGTTACTAGCAGCGCCTCGCGGTTTCATACACGGTAATTCCCGTTTCCGTGGGGATTCCGGGATAAAATATAGCCTATGTGTTATTCCAGACTATAATCTATCTCTGCGCTGAAACATCCATATCCGTTCAGTAGTTTTTGCGTAAAAGAGTAACAAACATCCATCCATCCATACTTACAAACTTTCGCTTTTATAATAGTGGACTAGCGCTCTGCGGTTCCGCCCGTCTAATAAATTAATGATAACTATGTTTTATTCGAGGCCTAGAACTAGGTTTATTCAAAATTTCAACCCAATCCGTCAAGTAATTTTTGTGTGAAGAAATAGCAAACATCCATTCAATCATCTTTCCAAACATTTGTGTGATTTGTAAAATATTTGTCAAGAAATAAAGTTCTTCAGCCTTACCACAAAAAAAGTTACGACTTAGATAAGTGTTTAACAATTGTTTAACATGGTTTAAGTGGGTGAATTTAGCTAAACAACTGTTAAACACGTGTCTAAGTCGGGATTTCGTTTTTTGTGGTAAGGCTGATTGAGTTTTAAGACTTCTGAATAATAATGAGTTCTGATCCTCTTGAACTATCTCAGAAACAAGTAGTTTCTTCGACTTATACCATTAAATTATGTTAAACCAACACAACATAATAAATAACAATCATCCAAGCTTAGGAATCTTAAATTTTGAATAACCGATTTACTAAATTGTCCACTGTCTTACGTTCAACCGAACATGGTAAATCCAATCGACCGTATTAATGCTCAGTATGGTGACAAATGCGACACCATGTGTCGTCGGTACAAACGCGTAAGGTTACATGATGCAGTATCAATTTAATGGCCTTATAGTCCCAGACCGTCATTAATACTTGCTTTGCTGGTGTTCCTTCGTGGGTAGTTGATTAAATACTTTAAGCTATAGCTCATAACAGTGGTTATTAGATCCCTATTTTGTTATCTTATGCAAAATCTCATATCTAGACGTACTTACGACCGATTTGGCGTGGGGCGAAGGTCCGTCTGCGACACAGAAAGATGCGGACTCCATTCGCGCCTTCGATCAAATGTTTGTACAATCCGCAAATATTTTTTCCGGGGTTCTGTGTGTTTTCTATGTATAGTATGTAGGTAATGTATATTATTGTATTAAGTATACTAGTCATTTAATATCTATAACACAAGCTCTGCTTAGCTTGGGGCTAGCTGATGCTTTGTGAATTGTGCAGTATTATTGTTTTTTTCATTGTTTCACTGCCAAGCGTGGTAGAGTGGCGTATCGGTATGGTTTAACGTAGGGTTTAAGAACAACGTATTTCATTGACATAGGCATTTATACGTTATTTAGTAGGTATCTAATTTGTAGGTCCTTAAGCTTAAGGCTCATTTACATGATACCATTTTCTTGTATATTCAAGAGCAATAATTGAATGCAATTAATTGAAAGCAATAATTTTGTTTATATTATTATACAATTAATTGTTTAGACCATGCAAGTCATTTATTGCTTCAATATTATTGTATGCAACAGGCAAGAAACTTGCATCATGTAAATGGGCCTTTAGACAACTCGTGTCGGCAAAGTCCCTCAAAGCATTGTAAAGGCCTTTAAATCCGCCCCTGGCCCCGGTATTGTAACACCAAGCCGACCTAATTAAGTTAATCTCCAAATCCGGTTCAAACTAAGTAAAAAGGTTTAAAGATATTATAATCTCTGATTAGTCATTCTGTTGTTACAAACCTACTGCGTTCCGGAATCCCGGAAAATTCCGGATCAGCCAACATTTCTCAACAACTCCGACTAAAGGGTTTTAACACCTCGTGACAAATAAATTTATATTTCAGTTTAGTATTCCGGGTACGCTTGCCTTTTGAATTGATTCGGTGTTCTTGTTTTGGGCGGATGAGATTTGTCTTTGTAAATTAGGCTCATTCTTATCTTTGTCAATATTGTCAATTTCACAATTATTTTATTCAAGCGATCATAGAATATTGTAACTGGTGCAATGATATAATTGTGAATAGACAAGGATCAAAGTTTATACACACATCTCAAGTATATATCTAAGCATCCATTAATTAGGTATATTATTTCGAAATTTCTTCTACTGATTAAGAGCTTCTAGTTCTTGCGATAAATTCAGCATTAATTTTGGAAAATGAAGAATTCATCAAAAACTCCAATTGTACGATTTAAGGTGAATCCTGGAAATGGTGGCTTGATAAGTAAAGTTTAAATTACTATTGATCTCTCAAACTACTCCCGAGAGTGACAACGAAGTTAATAAGAGATACCGAAAACTCGTAAAAATAAAGGTTGGATCTGTAGCAGAATATCTATTTTTTCATATCGATATCCTAAGCTGTCTTCACCGTCTCCAATAACGTCTGATATTGAAAACCATCAAACGCTCGATGCGGCGTATTAGAAAATATACCATCACATAAGCAAATAATCCGTGTTTTAGTGGTAAATATTGCCAGTCATTCGGTTGGCTACAGCATCTTAGGCCATTCAATTTGTCGCATCCCACAGAGACCCTACTCAATACGTAATTGACACTGGCTTATCCCCAAACTTAGAGCCGCAATTTGTTCACATTTCTGTAAATTGTGACTTGCTATTTTCACTTACTATAGCGACAATTTGTTCGAAAAATTCCGTGTTTGTAAACAACGAAAGTGCCAAACCTTTCTACCCTTCCCTGACATTATTCGGGTATATTAAATATTTATATTGTAGTCCAATTCACATACATGAAAGTGCCTTCTCTATGTTGACAATGATTTTGTGTGAATAGGACCTTGCACTGGCCAGTTTGTTGACTTGGCAAGTTATTTAATAAAATATATCAGAAAAGCTCTAAAAGATAATATTTCACACCCTTGAAAGCTGAAAGTTGGGCTGCGTTCAGTGTAACTTTGTTTTATAAAGCGATTAGTCATCCTTTTGTTGGCGATTGTGGAGGCAAATTTTTCACGATGAGACAAATTTTGAGAATAAATTAAGCCTTGTTGTAATCTTATGCCATAAAAACCAAGGGAAGGAAGGAGTTTACTTTTTATTTAGGAAGTATACTTGGAAGTTCTTTAACTAAATTAATTTGGCTTACTTTATACAGAAGTGACCGAGAAGTGAGCTGCCGCAATACTTTTGTTAGGTGCCTACTTTCTAACTTCGCACGAAACAAGCGTCCCTGATTGTTCCATTCTGTTGAATTCACGCTGAATTTGAATAAAAATACTGTTAACATTTTATGTAAAATTTTCTGGAAGGCAAGAATGAATACAAAATAATAGCTGTTGTGATTTTTCATATTTGAAAAGACATAATATATTTTCATATAAAATCCTATATGAACTCTGCGCTTTTCCTATTATATATCAAATTTTAACATTACACTAACGGGTGGGAGAGCGGAAAACGAAGCACAAATCACGAGACAGCGCCCTCTTGTAGTGTGAAAGTTCAAAATTACAACTTTGTTTAAACTCATTATTCATTCTTTTGTTGGAGGCGCCACTGCGAAATTTTATGACACGAATAACTTAAATTATTTGAACAAAATCATTGTTGAAATTTTTCATTAGAAAGTTTGTCCACTGGTTGGTACGTATTTTACTATGAAAACTAAAAGTCCATATTTTAGTATCACAGTAGGAATGTCCACTCTGTGATTTTTAAAACACTCTGAAGGCCAATTTTAATACTTTGCTCAATTATAGTGCGCATAAAGATAGATTTGATTAAGATTTATAAAGCTTTACAAAAATTGAAAACAGTATTAAAATTTTGAAAATTTATATTATTTTTTCAGTTTTACGGGATAAATAGTAATGTATCCGAATATTTTTTACATAATAGCAAAAAAAAACCAATCGAATATTATATTATATACAAGAAACATAAAGCCTCCTTTCGTTGTCGCCTTTTAAAAATAACAATAAGGTTTAATATTTGGACTAAATTATTAATGTTTAGACGACTAATAGCACAAATATGTTGAGTTCCCCTCTGTAAAAACAAGCTTAAACGCATAAACACACTCCATTCAATATCAATAAGTATTAGATTTTCATTCCGGTACTAAGAATAAATGTCTTCAAACGTTCCGAATAAAAAATAAAAAGCACTCTTAAAGGTCCCAGAGCACCTTCAGGGCATCAAATTTTGCTCGCAAACTGAAAGGCGCCTGAGTGGACAATACATCGCATTGAAAACGCTGCCGGGTCATTTCCGAGGTGTCTTTGTGCTCTGTTAGGGCTACGTACATTGTGAGCTACGCGATATTACATTGAAAATAAAAAAAGTGTCCTAGCCTTTATTCAAAAAGGATTATTGACATCATTGCCTCTCGCTCTGACTTCTCTATATCTGATCTTGATCTATAAAGCGAGAACCACAATATTGTTATGTGGTATGCTGTGTGGCAAATCAGTTTCATCATCATCAACCTATATTAGTCCACTGCCTGACGTAGGACTTCTCTAATGAGCGCCTACTAACTGTATCATTGTATTGTATTGTATTGTTTTTATTTTTACTATAGATTCACATTGAACACTTAGTCACGTCAAAACATACATTTCAAAATATACAAAAGGATAACACAATAAAGATTCGTAGCTGCAATAGCATTG